>JAPPVO010000007.1:46854410-46869410 GCA_030407325.1 Camellia japonica
TACCTTTCTAAATTTGTGGCTCTTGTATTTATACTTGCTTTTTTGGGCCTCGGGCTTGAGCCTACTTTTATCCCATTCACCTTTGGTTCATTCGAGCTACTGACCTCCGTCTATTCGGCTTCACTAACGCATTCGGCGTCCTTATTTCGCAATATGAAGCCGAATAGTATCTAACTTCTGGGGTACGCGTCTTCCGACTTTCTACTTATTGGCTCCCACAATTGCCCCCAAAGCACTTCACCGACGACAGTTGGCTGGAGTGCTTGGTTTTGAATTTCGAAAAGTCAGAGCCAAAATTCGGCGATTGGCCTCATCGTCATGCGGATATCTAAGCGCACCCCTTTCGGTTGTCGTGTCGACCTTCCCCCTTCACGCACGTGTCTATTTATTGCGATTTAAAATTTTGCGTCCTTTCAAGTATGTATTTCGTGACGCTCATCGCTGGATTGCCTTTTGGATAGTCCCTGCAACTCTGTTTTCCGATATCCCCTTCGTCCTTTGTAAGTTCTCTCCTCCCTGTTTTGGAGACTCTTTCTGGTTTATTCCTTCCTTGGCATATTCTCATAAACTATAGGGTATGGCGAAACATTTAAAAGACCTCCTCTCGTCAGATCGAATCGCTGGCTTTAAACGCCATTTCTCCATTCCTGATGATGTCCGTCTGTCGCTTGTGGCAGACGGCACTCTTGATATGGAGAGGGAGGACGAAACCACGATTGTCTTTCCTCTTTTGTCAATTGCGAGGGTGGAGTCCGTTTCCCCCTTCACCCGTTTCTTAGGGCTGTGCTTCGCTACTGGGGTTAATCCCTTCTCAACCTAATGTGAATTTCTTTAGAATCATAATGGGGGTTATAGCGCTCAACCGTCGCCTAAGAATTAACCTTGGCATTCCAGCCATCCGGCATTGTTATGCCTTGGCTAAGTCTTCTGGTCGGCACGGGCGTTTCTTCCTTAGGGCCAAGGATATCGACCATCAGCTGATTACTATGCTTTCCAGTTCTGGAAAACGAGTTGATGATGTTATGGTCGTTGTCCAGGGTAACTGGGAATTTGGCGAAGGGGAGGATCACGTCGACCCTATTCCTAGACGGAGGGGCGAGCCAGGTGGCTGATTGCCTTCTCGCTTTTATTATTTGTTCGTTTTTGTTGTAAAGCCTTTCTTTGAAATGTGACGGCTTGGCTTGTGCAGGGAGAAGTTTGAAGAAAGTTCTGTCTTCAACTGACGGCGCCGTTCTTTCGGATATCGAAGTCGCGCTCAAATATTTCGGCCGTCGAAGTCTTCAGAAACAAGGGAGGTCGGCGCATATTCTGCTTCGTTACGAGCCGACATACACGACCTTCTCGCGCGGAAAATATCCCTGTTCCTGAGGGTGAAGATTCTCTTATCGCCCTTATTTTGTCCGACTTCAAAAACTTGAGGCAGGTTGGTTTTGGAGGGTCCGATTCGGAGGGGGATGTAGCTAATGTTATCGAATCAGATCAGTCCGAAACCGAGTCCGACGAGGTATTGAATTCGGCCGATCCCCATCCACATCGGCCGAGGGGATCTTTCACTTGACGGCGTTCACGGCTTGGAGGGTATTCCCGCCGCAGACCCCGAAGACATGGCCGGGTTAAGCCTGACAAAACTTGCCAGGAAGGCGAATGCGGAAAGGTTGGCGCGCGGCGAAGAGCGGAGGCCCTTCCGTCTGAAGTACCACCCGCCACCGAATCTCAATTCTCCCTGCTGTTAGCGAATCAGAGTCCGTGCGCGTTGTTGACGTGGAAACGGCAGCAGATCGGAATGCCGAACCTGCTTGGACGTGCAGGCCGGCCAAGAAGTTGAGGCAGAGAAACGCCCTGCCGAGTTTGAGGCCGGCTCAGAAGAACGTGGCGGAAACGTCCTCGATTAGAGGGATCGGACGTGATCGTTCCTTTTGTCATTCAGCCGATGATAAGAAACATGCCGGTTTCTTCTGATGCTTCGGCGCTTAAAGATCCAGAAGTCGCATTCAGCTTGGCTACGTCCGTGTCATTGCCGTCTGACAAGGAGGCTTTCCGGGTGGAAACGGATCTGAATGCGACAGCACTAGCCGCCCAATCGGCGCTTTTGGTACATTCGAACTTAGCTTCACTTAATCCAAATACTGTTGAAGTTATGGTTTTAAATTCTTGTTTTGCAGACCGTCGGATGGATAGCCGATATGGGCCGTCGCCATCGCGACGCCGTCAAAGAGATTGGTCATTTACGCGAGGAAGTTGAAGGCCAGAGGAAAAGGGCCGAGGTCGAGGCTTTGAGGGCGAACAAGGAAGCCTCAAGGGCCGACGCCGAGATGGAGAGGGCTCGTAGCGCGGATCAACTGAGATCGGATGCCGAGAAGAAGGCGGATGCGAGCGAAGATGCGCTCAAATTGGCCCAGAAGGCGATCTCCAAACTGGAGGCAGAGTTGGCTGAAATGAAGGCGGCGAAGGAAGCAGCCGACTCGGAGTCTTCCAAAGTATTCGAGGCCGGGAAAAAATGCTGGACTCGCCGAGTACGTTGACCAAGTCCCCAAGTTTGAAAATCGGGGATTCAAACATGGCTGGCACAAAGCCTTTGCTGCTGCTAACGCTTCGTTGATTACGCCAATACCATATGAGCAAGTGGATGTTGAGCCATTGGAGTCTGATTCCGATGGCTGAGGCCGCCGACTGACAGTTTTTAGGATGTCGAATGTATTTTTACAGTTTTTTATTTGGTATTTTTCATCTGTTGCTACAGTCATGAGTAAATCTTTTTGTTTAGTAACTTGAGTATATATGAAAAATTTCATGAGTAACTGTTCATGAAGTATATATAAAATCGGGCTTGTAGCTTTTTGTTTCGTTAACTTGAGTATATATACACAATTTCATGGTTTCGTTCAACTGGCTAAGGAAAATGTTGATGAATGATATTGCTTTTGGTTATGGCTAGATCGGTTAATAAGTAAATCTGCCCTTGCCTTCGCCAGGGCGCGAGCTTGGGAAGCCGAATGGCGCTAGCTCGCGGGCTGGCTAAGGCACATATTGATCGGCGCTTGCGCTTGAAACTCGGCCGATCAGATTAATAAATCTGCCCTTGCCTTAGCCAGGGCGCAGCTTGGGAAGCCGAGTGGGCCTAAATCGGGGGCTGGACAATTGTCATCTACTGTTGACGTTTGGGATTGCTGACGTTGCCTCGGGAAAGCTGCAAACATTGAAGGATAAACGGAGCGGGTGCACGCCAGAGGCCCTACTTATTTCCATCGAGGCAACTGGGGAGGGACGAAGATTGACTGAATCAGACGTCGCAATGAGTCGCAGTAGCGAGCCTACGCGTTCGGGAAGAAGAACGTCCAAGGATCGGGTAACACAGCAGCCCCTTAGTCATCGAAGCAGATCGCCCCGAAAGGGCAGTCAACGAGAATCGAGCCTGATGGGACGCCACGGCCGTTGAGTTTTGCGGTTTCTGTGAGGAATAGACAATGACGGAGGCGGACTCTATCATTAAAGACCCAGATGTGGCAGTCGAGTTCGCTTGACAGATATTCCCGTCGGAAGTCCAACAATCGATGGTCGGACGTCGAGATTTCGAAGTATTTCGAGACGGCATTCATGGGGCCGTGAAAGGACTATATACTGCTTACGAAGTCGGCATGCGTCTGCGGGAAGCGCGACGTGAAGCGAGAAAAAGGACGAAAGGAATCGCAGTTTGGAGATTCGCGCGGAAAAGGCTGAACGTGAGCTTCGGGAGCTGAAGAATGTTCGAGCGAGCGCGTCGGTTTCGGCCGATCAATCTAAATTGGTTGTTGCGGAGAGAGGAACCCAACGGACCTCGGGTTATGAAAAGGGGTTTCAGATGGCCTGAAGGTCGGATAGAAAAGACCAAACAGGACCTTGCCGAGGAGGTCTGTCGATGTGAAAATCGTGGATTCAAGCACGGCTGGATCAAGGCCCTTCAAACCGAGGGATCTCTCGAAGCCGTGGGAATTGATTCGGCCTTGCCCCTGTATCATCGCCACCACTTTTCCTTATCCGATTTCGAAATTGAGAAGAGCGACGATGAGGGTGCCGAATGAATAGACATTGCGCCGAATAAATAGAATTTCTTTTCTTTTCAACGTTTGTATTCGGTCTTAAAATGTTATGTGCTTAATTAATCGTATTATTTCAACTTTCTGGCAAGTTTTGTGTTGCATGGCGTAAATGTTTAAACATGCATTGACCGGTCTCAATTAAGAATGATTCTTAGTGAATATTTATTCGGACAATCAAGTGGTCCGAATACAAATCTCAGAAAGGCTAATCGTGATATCCACGAAGGGCGCTCCGAATCCGGAGTCTCAATCGGCCTTAAGGTGTCATGCACCAAAAGGGGCTCCGAATCCGGAGGCTTTATTTTGGCCAATCGTGATATCCACGAAGGGCGCTCCGAATCCGGAGACTCAATCGGCCTTAAGGTGTCATGCACCAAAAAGGGCTCCGAATCCGGAGGCTTTATTTTGGCCAATCGTGATATCCACGAAGGGCGCTTCGAATCCGGAGTCTCAATCGGCCTTAAGGTGTCATGCACCAAAAGGGGCTCCGAATCCAGAGGCTTTATTTTGGCCAATCGTGATATCCACGAAGGGCGCTCCGAATCCGGAGTCTCAATCGGCCTTAAGGTGTCATGCACCAAAAGGGGCTCCGAATCCGGAGGCTTTATTTTGGCCAATCGTGATATCCACGAAGGGCGCTCCGAATCCGGAGTCTCAATCGGCCCTTAAGGTGTCATGCACCAAAAGGGGCTCCGAATCCGGAGGCTTTATTTTGGCCAATCGTGATATCCACGAAGGGCGCTCCGAATCCGGAGTCTTTGTTTTGGCCTTGGAAGGCTTAATCGGCCCTTATTAATCAAGGCTTGGGGGCGAGCTTGAGAAAACGAGAAACTTTATATTACAAAGGTGGAACACGTACAAGTATCAAGCCCACAAGTCGGGTCAATGATAGAATTTACGTAAATGCGTAGAATTCCAAGGCCGTGGCAGGCTTCTTCCTGTCATGTCTGAGAGCCGATATGCCCCTGTTCCTGCGATGGATTCAATTTGATAGGGGCCGTCCCAGTTTGGACCCAATTTCCATCGGCCGGTTTTCGGTCGGCTGGAAGTACCTTCTTTAGGACAAGCTCTCCTGGCGTGTATCGGCGCAACTGAACTCGCTGATTGTACGACTTGGCGAGCTGCTGCTGATAGCGTGCCATGGATGCCAGGGCGCGGTCTCTTCGTTCTTCGATTAGAATCAGATCTAGGGCAAGCATCATGTCGTTTCGGCCTATGTCAAAAACTTGCGATTTCAGAGTTGGGAGGCCGATTTCCAGGGGTAAGATTGCCTGGGTTCCAAAGCATAGAGCAAACGGTGTTTCTCCGGTGGATCTCCTCGGCGTAGTACGATGAGCCCACAATACACTCGGCAATTCTTCGACCCATTTGCCTTTAGCTTTTTCCAGCCTCTTTTTGATGCCGTCCAAGATGGATTTGTTAGAGGCTTCGGCCTGACCATTGCTTTGGGGGTAGGCCGGTGTCGAGAAGTAAGGCCGAATGCCATATTTGCTGCATAACTCTCGGTATACGCCACAATCGAACTGGGTGCCATTGTCTGAGATTAGAGCTCTCGGAATGCCGAATCGTGTTATGATGTTTCTCCATACAAAGCGTTTAATGTCGGCATCTCGTATATGTGTTAGAGCCTCCGCTTCGACCCATTTTGTGAAGTAGTCTGTCGCGACGATTAAGAATCGCTTGTTCCCTGGGGCCCTGGGCAATGGTCCTACGATATCAAGTCCCCACTGAGCAAACGGCCAGGGGCTGGTGATAGAGTTCAACTCTTCGGCAGGCAGATGGGTTAATGGGGAGAACTTTTGGCACTGTTCACATTTTTTTACATAACTCTCCGCGTCAGCTCTCATTGTCGGCCAATAATATCCCTGCGTTATAGCTCGATGGGCCAGGGAGCGTCCGCCAGAATGGGCACCGCAACTGCCCTCATGTATCTCTGTCAGAAGCTCCTCCACTTTGTCGGGGTGCACGCATTCCAAATATGGACCAGAGAGGGACTTTTTGTAAAGCCCTCCTTGCGGATCCAGATAGTATCGCAGGGCTTTATTTCGCAGCTTGTGTGCTTCTTTTTTGTCCTCTGGGAGTTGTTCAGAAGAGAGGAATGCAGCGATGGGGTCCATCCAGCTTGGTGCGGATTCTATAACATTGACATGGATTTCCTCCGAAGGGCCAATACTCGGCTCCGGGACGAAACCTACTTCGATGGTCCGTTTGATCTCAGAATTGATGGCGGAGGCTAGGCACGCCAAGGCATCCGCGTGTGTGTTCTGGTTGCGTGTTATTTGGTTCAGTTCGTGATGGTCAAATTTTGCCAACAAGGAATTCGCCGTTTTCATGTAGGCCGCCATGCGGTCGTTTCTTGCCGCGTACTCCCCCTTTAGCTGATTGATTACCAACTTTGAATCACAAAACACAAGCAGACGCTGCACGCCGAGAAGGTGTGCATTTCGCAGACCGGCTAGAAGGGCTTCGTACTCGGCTTCGTTATTTGATGCTTCGAAGCCAAGCTATCTGGAGACATGATTACAACTCCGGCGCCACTGCCCCTTTGGTTAGATGATCCATCACAGTATAATTGCCAAATATCCCCGACATAAATTCTCCAGTTCGGCTTTGGTAGAATTTCAGCCTTTGGTCGAACGTTATCAGGTTTGAGGTTGGCAAGCTCGCCGGTGAATTTGGCAACAAAGTCGGCCAACACCTGCCCCTTGATTGCAGTTTTAGGTAAAAACCGAATGTCGTATTGGCCGAGTTCAAGAGCCCATTTTGAAACACGTCCCGATGCTTCTGCACTCCTCAGTACTGATCGGAGGGGATAATCTGTTAGCACCCCAATGCTATGTCCCTGGAAGTAATGCATCAGTTTTCTTGCCGCCATGACTAGGGCTAAGATGAGTTTTTCCAGTGGAAGGTAGCGTGTTTCGGCGTCAACCATTGCCTTGCTCACATAATACACTGGCCGTTGCTCCCCCTCCTCCTCTTTTAACAGTACGGCGCTGACGGCCCTATCGGAAACTGCCAGATATAGGATGAGCGGGTCACCAGCGGCGGGTGTTGTCAAGAGAGGTACTGAGCGGAGGTAGGTCTTGAGTCCGTTGAAGGCTGATTCGCATTCGGCGGACCATTCAAAAGCCTTACCCTGCCGTAGTGTCTGAAAGAATTGTCGGCAGCGATCTGTAGACCGGCTGATGAACCTGTTAAGTGCAGCGGCCATCCCCATCAACTTTTGGACTTCTTTTACTGAACGGGGGGAGGCGAGTTCCAAGATTGCTGTGACTTGCCTCGGGTTGGCTTCAATTCCTCGGTGATTGACGATGTAACCCAGAAATTTGCCAGAGCCGATTCCGAACGCACACTTGGAAGCGTTCAGTTTCATTCTGTATTTGCGTAAGATGCTGAATGTCTTTTCTAGATCCGCTATATGATTTTGTTCTTCTTTGGACTTGACCACCATATCGTCGATGTATACTTCCATAGTGTGGCCGAGTTGCTCTTTGAACATGGCGGTGACCAATCTTTGGTAGGTTGCCCCTGCATTTTTCAGCCCAAAGGGCATAACTTTGTAGCAATAGGTTCCTCTTGGGGTGAGGAAGGCAGTTTTGTCCTGGTCATCTGGGTGCATGGCGATTTGATGGTAGCCTCTATAAGCATCGAGGAAGCTCATGCGTTGATGACGTGCCGTCGCATCGACGAGCTGGTCGATTCTAGGTAGAGGAAAACAGTCTTTGGGGCAAGCTTTGTTCAGATCCGTGAAGTCGACGCAAACTCGCCAAGTCCCATTTTTCTTCTTCACCACCACTGTATTGGAGAGCCACGTAGGGTAAGTGACTTCTCTAATTGCCCCGGCGTCAAGCAGTTTGTCTACCTCCTCAACAACGGCGGCAGTGTGCTCCGCGGCTGATCGCCGGCCTTTCTGAATGATCGGCTTACATGTCGGATCGACATTCAGATGGTGCTGTGAAACTGACGGGTCTATTCCCGGCATTTCGTACGGAGTCCACGCAAAGACATCAAGGTTGCTGAGCAAGAAAGAGATCAGCTGCTGCCTGTCGGCCTGATTCAGAGAGGCGCCGATCATGAAGAACTTTTCTGGGCTTCCATCAATGTCAACTCGGTCTAAATCTTCCGTGGCCTTCTCATTTGGATACCGCCCAACGTCATCCAGGATCTCCCGATTCGGCACCTCAATGGAGTTTACTTGCAGTTGCTTTGGCGTTCTGGCGGCAAGGAGATAACATGCTTGTGCCGATTGCTGGGATCCGCGGATTTGCTCAATGCCGTGTTCTGTTGGGAAACGTAGCAGTTGATGATAGGTGCTTGGGACGGCCTGCAATGTATGTAACCACGATCGGCCCATGATGAGATTGTACGGTGAAGGCAGCCTCACGACCAAGAATTCCACATCCACCGTTCTAGAGCCTGCTCGAACGGGTAAGCTGATCTTTCCCAAGGGGTACTCTGGAGTGGCATTGAAGCCGAATAGTGGATAAGGGGCCGGAGTCAGGTCTGACTCGTTGAATCCGAGTTTGGTGAAGGTTTTATAATACATAACCTCCGAGGTACTGCCCTGGTCGATAAGAACGCGTTCGACAGTGAAACGGTTTACACGCAGCTCAACAACCAACGGATCGATGTGAGGGAGTGTTACACCGATCAAATCAGAATCGTCAAAGGTGATACTTGGCGTTTCTCGGGGCCACTTTGCTGGCGTGAGTTGCTGTTGGGGGCCTGGATATGATTGGATCGCATGCACGGTCGGGGCTGCTGGTAGGCCGTATATCATGTGGACGGTGTCAAGCGGAAATGCATCCTGCGGAGGGGCAGGTGTTTCGACCACGCTCTTCCGGACGCATTGGTGGAGACGTTCGTCTTTTGCCAACTCCTCAGGATGATCTGTTGAGGCGTAGTGGCCGTCAATTTCTTACTGTCGGGCCCGAGATTGTCGATCATCTGCCCTCGGGGGTCGCTCAGAAGCCTGGCACACCGTTTGTTTGGATTTTGCTACTTCCGAGGCCAGATCGCGATGAAGGCGCTCGTTCTCAGCGATGATGTCGTCCGACCTCTGTTTTATTTGCCGGGCTTGTGCCATGGTCGTTTGTATTGTCTTTGTCGTTGGGTTTGAAGATGAGAGGAGGTCCGAGGCAAGTCTTGCTGCGATGGTTTTTGGGCCAAGCGAGCTTGCTGGAATGAGGTCACCTCTCTGGGTGGTCTTGTCGGTTGCTATCGGAGGATCTTCAGTCACGCCTGCCATGGATGTATTTGAGTATTCCCACAGACGGCACCAATTGTGGAGAAGTGGTTTGGAAATACTCTTCAGATCCTGGGAGACGCTGGTGATCCTCAGCTAGTCATTTGAAAAGATGGAAACACTCCGGTCGGGGGTGCCGGAATTAGCACTCCGACGGACAAGTTAGTTCAGACACTCAAGATAGCTTCTTGTCTAAGTTAAGTGGAGTGATTCTTACATACCTTTCTAAATTTGTGGCTCTTGTATTTATACTTGCTTTTTTGGGCCTCGGGGTCTGAGCCTACTTTTACCCCATTCACCTTTGGTTCATTCGGAGCTACTGACCTCCGTCTATTCGGCTTCACTAACGCATTCGGCGTCCTTATTTCGCAATATGGAGCCGAATAGTATCTAACTTCTGGGGTACACATCTTCCGACTCTTCTACTTATTCGGCTCCCACATATGATAACTATATTGATTTGAGACCCAATGAGTTGTACCCTCAATATTGGTTGATTGAATGAAATGGATATGAACAATGGAATGAGGTATAAAACTTGGCATATTATGATCTTGTAAATTATGAATGATTTTATCACATGCATTGTATATGTACATTATACTTTTATCATTGTTAAGATTTATATATTGTGTTAGATTGTTTCTACTGGGCTCTGGCTCACCCTACTTGGGAAAAACCATTTTTAGGTGCTGGTGATATGCCTCCGCCAAGGACTTAGCTTAGAAGGACTGTGGAGCTGAAGGATCACTTTCGTTTATTTTGTGTATAACTTTTCTACAAGCCTAGGGTTTTATTTGTACTGAGCTTCTGACTCATTTTGTTATAATCAAGCACGGTCTTGGAAAGATGTAAGTCTTTAGGGCATTTGAATATTTGTTTAGCTTTCATTCCTTATTACTACTTGTAACACATGTTGTAGATTCAGGATGGACTATTTATGAATGTACATTGCATGTGTCATCTTTTGTATACTAACTCTGATTAATGACAGCTTCTTATTTCACTTATATCACTTTGCACTAGTTGTTTGAAGTTGGATTGTATTTTTGGGGCGTTACACCTGCAGACCAAATATCCGTGAAAGGTTGTACCGGTTAGAGATTTCCCCTTTGTTTTCTACTGTAAAGAACATGAATTTGGACTTGTGATATAAACTGAGCATGGCCTAGTTTTGGGAAAGAAAGATAACATGTTTTGATATGAGCATTGCATATGCATTTCACCCTTATATCTTTGTTAAGATTCATATATTGTATTGGATTATTTCTACTGGACTTTGGCTCACCCTATATGGGAAAACCATTTTCAGGTGCTGGTGACATGCCTCCATCAAAGACTTAGCTTGGGAGGATTGCGGAGCTGAAGGCTCAGTGTTGTATTTTTTTTATTATTTTGTATAAGCCTAGGGCTTTATATGTATTGAGCTTAAGACTCATTTTTTATGACCTCAAGCATTGACTTGGAAAGGTGTAAACCTTTAGGGCATACGATTATCTGTTTAGCTTCCATTTCTTTTCTCGACCTTATAACACATGCTATAGATTCAGGATGTACTGTTTCGAATTGGATTGTGCAATTATTTTCAGGGCGTTACAACTTGGTATCAGAGCGTATTGGGTTTGAATACTTTGGGTACGTGGGAAGTGCTTCTTACTACATTGGGTTTGTCTCGCTTGATAGAGACATTAGTATGTATGGTATGCTATGTGACAACATGCATATGTGATTATATAGGTATGGGATTTAGTTCCTAAGATGTTGATTGGGTCTAATGGTTTCTAGAAGTTCCATTAAATGAGTACTTGATCATTGTTGTTTCTAATTGGAACTCTGGCAATGCCGCGGGACGGTTTTTTTTAAAGAATGAAATTTGTATGTGTTAATGTGACTACGTGCCTACATGGAGTGAATTACTATTCTCCACCGCATTTGGACGCGAGTGAGTTAGCTTCAGCACATTTGTGAATGTGCTAATCTCCTTTGTTACCTTCATTAGGATATCAGGACGTGGACGTGGTGGTGGTAGGCGTGGTAGGCTTAGGAGGCATGAAGTGCCTTTACCAAATGAAATTCCAGCGCAGGAAGAAGGGGTTGGCCAGGCTAATGTGGCTGAACTAGTGGGTCAGCAGGCCATGGGCGCCTTATCCCGCGAGATGGCATGAGCATTACGGATGTCAATGGACATTCTCAAAGCTGAGAATCAAGTCCAGACCCAAGTAGCTGAGGCAGGGCTGTCTTTCATAAAGCGGGAGTTTTTCCGATCGAATCCGGATGAGTTTGTGGGTGATCCTAAAGAGCCACTGAAGGAAGATAAATGGCTAGAGCAGATAGTAAAAATGTTCGAGATGTTTGGCATCTAGAATGACCAACTGAGAGTGACCTTGGCATCCTTCCAACTGAAGGGAGATATGGGTCAGTAATGGAAGTATGCACGTAGGTGCATTGGGGTAACTTGGAAGACTTTTGTCAACGCCTTCCAGGATAAGTTTTTGCCTCCCACTGTTAGGGAGAAGTTGAGAGATTAATTTTCCAAGCTTGTGCAGTTGAACACTCCGGTGGTTGAGTTTGAGGCCACATTTACTAGCTTATCGAGATTTGCATCGGAACTCATGGTGACCAAGGAGCACCGCTATTTAGAGTTCGAGAAGAGGTTGAGGACCGGGCTCATGGTCAAGGTGGCTGGCTCAATGATTAGAGACTATGGACACCTTGTGGAGGCGGCGGCTCATCTGGAGACCGTAATGTAGATAGAGGAGGAGAGGATGAGGGGCTCCATGAGGAGTCAAGATATTAATGGGGATAGTATAAGGTAGAGGGGTTCTAACCCACAGCCGTCCCAAGGTCCACTTTTCTAGTACTGAATTCGGGTTCTGGAAGAGGTGGTCAGAGAGATGTTACTTGTTACAAGTGTGGCCAGTTGAGCCATAAGTCTCCAGCTTGCCTGTAGAGAGGAGGAGGGCAACAATCTGTACCATCTTCGGCTCATTCTCAAAGCCAGAGTCAGGGAAAAGGCCAGTTGCTCACTTGTTATCAGTGTGGGCAGGCGGGGCACATGAAGAGGTTTTGCCCTCAGTTGTGTGGCACATCGGGTGCGTCTGGTTCAAGACAAACACAAAGCCACCAACCCGCATAGTCAGCACAAGCCTCGAGGGCCAATGAAGAAGCCTCTTCGGCTTAGTCAGTGCATCAAGCTTATGCTCCGAGGGGTAAACAGGTTGAGCAGAGACCTACAGGACGTTTGTATGTTGTTATCACGCTAGATCTTGTACCAACTCCTTCAGTAGTGAGAGGTACCTTCTTGTTTTGTAATTTAGTTGCTAATATGTTGATTGATACGGGTGCATCCCATTTATTTATCTCATCTACATTTGCATTGGTTTTGGGGTTAGAGTTGACTCAGTTAGCATGTCCTCTCTGTTTAGAGTCACCTATTAGTGGTGAGATTGTTTTGAAGCAAGGGTGTCGGGGTTATGACATAGAGGTTGTCGGTCGTCGACTTTCTTTTGTATTTGTGTTGATTGACATGTCTAGTTTTGATATTATTTTGGTATGGACTAGTTGTCATCATATCGGGCTGCTATAGATTGCTACCGTCAGAGGGTTATTGTATGTACCTTGAGCGGTGATTGTTTTTATTTCTTAGGGGACCAGGTTGATAGAGTCTTATCACCAGTGTATGATCCATGTGGGCGGAATGAACTTAGTTGCCTTCTTGCCAACTTCTTGGGTAGTGAGTGTGATGAGGTCCGGGTTAAGTTTCCAAGGGTGGTTTGTGAATACCTGAATTTTTTCTTAAGGATCTTACTAGTTTACCGCCTTATCGAGAGATCAAGTTCTCTATTGATTTAGTGCCTGGTACGGCACCGATTTCCATGGCACCGTATAGATTTGCATCCTCTAAGTTGAGTGAGTTGAAGATTCAACTCCAATAATTGCTGGATAAGGGTTTTATCCACCCTAGCACTTCACCTTGGGGAGCACTAGCTCCTTTTGCCAAGAAGAAAGATAGTGCGTTGCGACTTTGTATAGATTATCAGAAGTTGAACCAGGTAACTGTTAAGAACAAGTACCCAATGCCTCGTATAGATGATTTGTTTGATCAGTTGAAGGGGTCGTGTTGTTTCTCTAAGATAGACCTGAGATTGGGTTATCACCAGTTGAAAGTAAGAGAGAAGGATATCCTGAAGACGACATTCCGTATGCGGTATGGCCATTATGAGTTTCTAGTGATGCCCTCAGGGCTAACTGAAATAAATATTGAGAGAGTGATTGAAAGAGCTAATACGCTCTGTAATTCAATGTATATTAAACCTGAAGAGAAGGCTCTATTATATAGGAGAGCTGATACAACATCATTATGATACTACAGCATGAAAGAAAACATATAGAAATAAAAAGCAGTCGAAAGCGAAGCATCTGATGAGAAGGCACTACCTATATAACTAAGCAAAGCACTACCTATACAACTAAGCATATGATGGAGAAGCACTAACAAAGCATCTGATGGAGAAGCACTAACTAATATATATTAACAATATATATTAATGATATAAGCATACAGTTCGTATTATTATATTAACAATAGCTTGATTTCCAACACTCCCCCTCCAGCTACGTTGTAGATGTTAATCATTCCCAATTTTTCCGTTAGATCTTCGAAGTTAACTAGAGCAAGAGCTTTTGTGAGAATGTCAGCCTTTTGACAGTTTGTTGGAGTGTAGCTGACTTGAAACACTCCTTCTTCAATCTTTTCCTTGATAAAGTGTCGATCTATCTCCACGTATTTAGTTCGATCATAATGAACCGAATTCTTAGCTATACTGATGGCGGCTTGGTTGTCGCAGTATAAAACCATGGGATGCTCAGATGGAACCCGTAATTCTTCTAACAACCTGTTTAACCAGATTCCCTCACAGATACCTAGTGCCATAGCACGAAATTCTGCCTTAGCACTACTACGGGCTACCACTGACTGTTTCTTGCTTCGTCATGTAACCGCGTTCCCCCAAACAAACGAACAATAGCCAGAAGTTGATCTTCGATCAGTCACTGAACCTGCCCAATCTGCATCTGAAAAAATCTCAATTTTTCTATTTGTTGTTCTTTGGAAGAAGAGACCCTTTTCCGGTGTCCTTTTTAGGTACCTCAATATTCTGGTCACAGCAGTCATGTGTTTTTCGGTTGGATTATTCATGAATTGACTGACCACACTAACAGAGAAGCCGATGTCTGGCCTTGTATGAGAAAGATAAATGAGTTTTCCCACAAGACGTTGATATCTCCCTTTATCACTTGGTGCACTACCGTCACTTTCTTCTAGTTTGAAAGTTGTGTCCATAGGTGTTTCTGCCGGCTTGCATCCTAGCATCCCTGTTTCATTCAGTAAGTCTAGAATGTATTTACGTTGTGAGACTGCTATACCTTTCTTTGACCTAGCAATCTCCATTCCAAGAAAGTACTTAAGGTTTCCAAGATCTTTAATCTTAAATTCCTTTGTTAGGAATTTTTTAAGTAAGCCAATTTCCTCTTCATGATCACCTGTTAGAAGTATGTCATCCACAGAAACAATGATAATTGCCAATTTCCCTCCTAGGGAGTGCTTCACAAATAATGTATGATCGGATTGACATTGAACAAAACCGTACCCTTTCACTGCCTTAGTGAACCGTTCAAACC
>JAPPVO010000007.1:46871910-47077944 GCA_030407325.1 Camellia japonica
TCACACCAAGGCCTACCTCCTTTATTTTTCTGACGGTTGTCAATAGGAGCGAATTGAGTCTTAAGAGCCGAGCTTTCTGCCATATTCAGTTGTTGATGGGATCCCATCATGAGTTTTTTCCGACTTTCTTCGCAACGGACTTCAGAGAATGCCTCTCTAAGGCTAGGTAGCAGTTTACTCCCATAATTCTTCCTCTGATTTCATCAAGATTTGTGTTCAATCCTAACAAGAATTTAAACACACGCTTCCCTTCGACAATCTTTTTATACAACAAACCATCAGCAACACACTGTCAGTTATGAACCTCAAACGTATCAAGTTGACGCCATAGACGAGTAAGGGTATTGAAATATTCAGTTACCGTAAGATTGTCTTGACGTAAATCGTGGAGCGAGCTTTCAAGCTGGATGATTTCAGATGTGTTCTCCTTGTTCGAAAACGTTTCTTTTGCCATGTCCCAGATCTCTTTGGCAGTATCAAATGATAGAAAATTTTCGCCAATGTCAGTGGTCATAGAGTTGACGAGCCACGACATGACCATATTATTTTTAGCTATCCACCTTTTGTAGGTTGATGCTGTGGTTTCTGGTAGCGCTGAGGCTCCGGTGATGTAGTCATCTTTCTCCTTTCCCCGTATAAACATTAATATGGATTGAGACCATTGCAAATAATTTTGCCCATTCAGTTTATGGGCGGTGATCAGAAGATGAGAGGTTTCCATTTGATGAGAGGATAAAGATGATAAAATGATAATATCAGAAGAAGAAGAGGATGAGTCGATAGCCATTCCAAAAGCTGGACCGTATTTAGACATGAAATAGAAGGATAGATTTGAGTAGAAGGGAGAGAAAAAAAAATTAAAACAGAAAATTCGAATACTGACTGAAGAGGCGAAAATGTTGAGACAGGATTACACCTGCTCTGATACCATGAAATAAATATTGAGAGAGTGATTGAAAGAGCTAATACGCTCTGTAATTCAATGTATATTAAACCTGAAGAGAAGGCTCCATTATATAGGAGAGCTGATACAACATCATTATGATACTACAGCACGAAAGAAAACATATAGAAATAAAAAGCAGCCGAAAGCGAAGCATCTGATGAGAAGGCACTACCTATATAACTAAGCAAAGCACTACCTATACAACTAAGCATATGATGGAGAAGCACTAACAAAGCATCTGATGGAGAAGCACTAACTAATATATATTAACAATATGTATTAATGATATAAGCATACAGCTGGTATTATTATATTAACAATAGCTTGATTTCCAACATTAACCAATGCACAAGCTGTGTTTATGGATTTGATAAACTGGATCTTCCGTGAGTTCCTAGACCGTTTTGTGGTCGTCTTTGTGGATGACATCTTGATTTACTCACCCTCTGAGGAGGAACATGAGAAACACTTGCGAGTGGTGATTGAGTTGCTTAGAGTCCATAAACTGTATGCTAAGTTTAGGAAATGTGAATTCTGGCTGAAGGAAGTTAAGTTCTTAGGCCATGTGGTATCCAGGGAAGGGGTGACTGTAGATTCATCCAAGATAGAGGCAGTACAAGATTCGGAATAACCTAAGAATGCTTTTGAAATCCATAGTTTCTTGGGGTTGACTGGGTATTATCATCGGTGCGTGAAGGATTTCTCTAGAATAGCCTCACCATTGACTAGATTGACGAGGAAAGGAGCTAAGTTTTCCTGGAGTGAGACCTATGAAAAGCTTAAAGTTAGACTTACCACTGCTCCAGTATTGATTATTCCGGAGAGGGGTTTAGGCTATTCGGTGTATTATGATGCTTCACAAGAAGGTTTGGGTGGTGTATTGGTGCAAGAGGGGAAGGTAGTGGCCTATAGAAACTGTAGCTCGCCTTTTTCGCGCCCCCTTTCGAAGGTTTGAAAGAAGCTCTATAGTTCGGACTCCAGTGGTTCTGAATCTAATCTCACAAAGTGCAATGTGAAATTGATAATCACTAAAGAGTCCAAATCCGGCGAATCTTTTGAAAAATCGATTTTGAATCAAATTGCTAAAATGGACTACTTTGCTAGATACAGAGTCGCCACCTAAATATTTTATTTTGGAGAAATTTAGGAAACCCATGACTCACGCCAAAGGCCACGTGTCTGTCATCACCAAAGTTGCCTCGGTTCGGGAATTTAGATACGAGAGGGGAAGGTCATGAATTGAGTACCCCCGCTCGCCCGATCAAAGATCGGCCTCTACTAATCATGATATGATTTTTTTATCAACATTATGTGCCCTTATTCCGGTTATTAGGCTAGCATTACTATGTGATGCGCACAAGCAAGTATAGACTAAAATTGCAAGAATTTGAACAATTCAATTTCATGTTTGTTTGCGAAAAGGGTTTGAATTTGCCACCTCAAGTGGGCTTAAAGTTTACGAATTTGCCACTAAACAAAGTGGACTTAAAAAGCTGAATTTTCTATTAGACATAGTGGGCTTAAAACGTACATTCATTGAATCATTCCAATTCAAACAAAAAGACTTCATCCACAAGCATTCAAGCAGTTTTAACAAGTAAGCATTTAGCCTCATGGCAAGCATGCTAGTCAAGGCAATCACCCACACTCATGAAAGTATGCTAAAGTACTAAAAACTCACCTAGTACTCCGAGCTAAGAAGATATGAGTTAGAAAAATGCATGTTCCTAACTATACAAGATGTCTAATGCAACACATGCAACATGCAATTACTAGGCTCGACTACTAAGCATGGCATATAATTTGATTTGATAACATATGGTAAAACACGTATTCAAAGAATGTTTTTAAACAACAATGTAGTTTGAATGATGCGCCGAGCCTCAGTGCATGCAAAACAAGATGAATGGATGAAAGCATAAGGTATGCTAATTGAAACATGTCCCTAATCTAACCATCAAAAGCGGGTAAATAAAAGGGAGAAAGACGTAGGGTTGGAAGACATACACATTTTCCGAATGAATAAAGCTAAGCTAACTAAGCTAAGCTTAATAAAGCTAATTAGGCTAATTATTACAAACCAAAATGAAATAAATAGCTAAACTAATTAACTAATTATTACAACATTTTGAACTAATTAGCTAACTAACTAATTAAATAATTACAAGACTTGCAACTAACAATTAAACTAAGTAACTAATCGAAGTTGATTAGCTGTTCTACCTCAGGAATGAAAGATGTGCATGCGCATGCTCGGTTTCCACCCAAAAAGACCTCTGCTTTGCTCTCGAAAGCCTCTGTTTGCACAGTTGAACACTTCCAGAATCATTTTGCTCCCCCTTACCAATTCTTTACTGATATTTGCATCAGTGGCCAGCCAGCCACTGGCAAAGACTGCCGGCCAGGTGCCGGCCATGGAAGTGGCCTGCCAGCCATCTATGGTGCTCTGCTAGCCACTTGCCGGCCATGGATAGTGGTCGGCCGGCCGCTGATGCACTGGTTGGTTTATCATGCTGCAACAGAGGACAAACAGAGCAAAAAAGGGTATTTCCAAGGATTTTCTGCACAATTCACCCTTCCTTTTCATGAACAAATCCAAGGAGTTATGAACTTAAGCCACAAACCACCAATCCAAGCAATTTCATTGCATGATGGCTTGTGATTCAAGATGTGCAAGCTCAATAAATGCAAAACAAGACACACAAGAACTCTCACCCTATCATGCATGATCAAGGGCAATGGAGACCTAGGAAACTTGACACATTTCATCACTTTGAGTATGAAATGTCCCAATTTTCCTTGTGTTCAGTTAACGTCCGATTGAACACACAACACACAAGTTATTATCTTGCTTAATTTTAGTCCCAAGTTGTTAGTTACTCATTTTAACTTACCTACCATTCTTTAATCCAATTAAGTCCAAAAGGTGAATTAAAGTCCTCTAATGGAAATACGCCTAAAACACAAGTAGCTTTGGGTATGAAAGAAGTCTCATACCGTTGGTAATGAACCCCCTAAGGGATTAAACCATTAAGTATGAAACCTCTATTTCACACTTAGGCAAACAAATGACTTGAAACCACTTTCAAAGCAAAATGAAAAGCCAAGAAAGGAGGGAGGTTGCAGAGATTATTAGTGCTGAAATCAAGTATGAAAAGCTCTAAAAACATGCAATAAACTCAAGCAAGTGATGTCTAGAGGCCTAAAACACCAAGTTTGTGAGGACTATTACACTACAAACATGCAAAACAAGACTCAAATGCAACAACCAACCCAAAATACAGTTAAAATAGCCTAAATTGGAGGCTAAAACATGCTGGAACTAAGCTACAACAAGCTAGAAAAATAAGCTCAAGCATGGCATCAACTAGGCAAGCAAACAAGACACAAGAAGGGGAGGCTAACCCCTCCAAATTTGAACTTCAAAACATGATTTTTACCACTGAAAACACTCTGAAAATCAGTGTTTAAAGGCCCAAAAAAAGATGGTTTGAAAATGGGAAACAAAGGTGCAAAGGCTTTGTAAACAAGGAATAAAGAGGGATGAACCACCCCCTAACCTTAAATGGCCAAAAACACCAATTTTAGCCCATAAAAATAGGTTTTTTAACAGCTCAAAAACAACCCAAAACAATGAAAAAAGATAGGAATACAAGTATGTAAAGCAAGCTTACAAAGCTAGTATTATACCTCTTGAAGAGAAGAGTGATTCCAAGCAACAATTCCAAGCAAATACCACCTTCTAGAGCTCAAACCAAGCCCAAAAAAACCTCATCTCAGAGATGAGGGGATTTGGTTAAGGGTGTATAGATAAGAGTGTAGGAATTGTAGGCAAAAGTTTAAAAACTTTGCAGAGAGAGGAAAATTTTGAGTCTAAAATTTTCTAACCTCTAAACAAGAGAGAAGGGGTCTCTATATATAGGAAATATGAAATCTATACAAGGAGATCCAGCCCTCCACATGTGGACAAATGTAAGCATCTGTGCAATCAACTGGCATAAAATATCTGCAGAAAACACTAGTGGCCGGCAAGGCATCATTAATGGCCGGCAAGGCACATCAATAGCCGGTAGACAAGAAGTGATAGCTGACAACCTCCAGGGATGGTCGGTAGACCACCAGAGATTGTAGGATAGAAAGACGAAGGCATGGTCCAAAAATGAGACAAAATGGATGCAGGGCTTGAAAGGCTCAAAGCTGCAGCATTCTGCTGAGGACTTCGAGCCCTCGGCGAGCAAACAGACTCATCATCGGATGTACCTACAAGGACATCCAAGTCATAAAGGGCTGTAAAAAATAGGGTGTCTACAGGCTCACGGCAGTTGAAGACATATGAGAGGAACTGCCCTACTCATGACCTAGAGTTAGCGGCGATGATCTTTACCTTGAAGATTTGGAGACATTATTTGTCTAGTAAGAAGTTCGAAGTGTTTTCTGATCACAAGAGTCTGAAATATCTGTTTGTGCAGAAATAGTTGAATTTGAGGCATAGGAGGTGGATGGAGTTTATAGAAGATTATGATTTTGAGTTACATTACCATCCAGGAAAGGCCAACGTTGTGGCCAATGCTTTGAGTAGGAAATCCATTGATAGTGTGGCTAGTGTGCCATCCAGGAATGGGAGATGTTGGGTGCTATTGGGGAGTTTGACTTGCATCTTGGCGAGTCCGTTGAGTCTGCAGCCTTGGTTTTGATAGTTGCACAACCTACACTCGTGAACCGAGTGATAGAAGCACAGAGGGGTGACCTTGAGGTAGAATCCCTCCGGGAGAAGATCTCCAATGGAAAGGTAGAAAGAGGCTTGAATGTGTATCCTGACTTGAGTGTGAGATACTGTGACCGTCTTTTCGTATCGGAGTCTTGTCGAGCAGAAGTACTCCAAGAGTTTCACCATTCAAGCTTTACGGTGCATCCGTGAGGCACAAAGATATATCACAACCTTAGTCACCAGTTTTGGTGAAGGAGTATGAAAAAGGATGTGGCTGTGTTTGTATCGAGGTGCCTTACTTGTCCACAAATGAAGGTCGAACATCAGAGGACAGCGGGTTTGTTGCAACCCTTGCCTATAGTCGAATGGAAGTGGTAGCATGTCACGATGGATTTTGTTGTGGGCCTTCCGAGGACTCAACAAGGTAGTGATGCGATTTGGGTGGTAGTTGACCGATTGACCAAGTAGGTGCACTTGATTCTAATGCATGTAAGTGACTCGGTAGATTATCTTACCAACCTTTATCTTAGGGACATAGTGAGGATGCACGGGGTCCCTGTGACAATTGTTTTGGTTGGAGATCCTTATTTCACGGCTCGGTTGTGGCAGAGCCTGCAGAGTACCTTGGGCATAAGACTAACCTTTAGCATTACGTATCATCCTTAGACTGACGGGCAGTCAAAGTGCACCATTCAGATTTTAGAGTATATGCTTCTGGGATATGTCTTTGACTTTAAGGGTTCATGGGAGAGGCATTTTCCCTTCGTGGAGTTTGCCTATAACAATAGCTTTCAGTCGAGTATTGGCATGGCACAGTTTGAGGCCTTATATGGCCGACGGTATAGATCTCTTGTGTGTTGGGTAGAGGTGGGTTATGCACCTATGTTGGGTCCAGAGTTAGTTTGGGAAACAACGGAGAAAGTGGCACTTATCCGCAAGAGATTGGCTACAGCCCAGACTAACTAGAAAAGTTATGCCAACTATAGGAGGAGACCTTTGTCTTTTGAGGTAGGAGACCACGTTTTCTTGAAGATATCACCTAGGAAGGGTTTTATGAGGTTTGGGAAGACTAGGAAGTTATTTCCTTGATTCATTGGACCTTTTGAGATCCTTCAGCAGATTGTAGAGATAGCTCATCGTTTGGCCTTGCCGCCATAACTTTCTAGGATTCACGACGTGTTTCATATTAGCATGCTTCAGAAGTATGAACTGGATCCATCGCCTATGTTAGATTGGACTGACTTAGAGGTAGAGGACGATGCCTCGTATGAGGAGAGATCAGTGAGAGTTTTGGATACCCAGGATCAAGTCTTGCGAGGCAAGACAATTCCTTTGGTTAAGATATTGTGGAAACATCACAGGGTTAAGGAAGCAACTTGGGAACGTGAGTTGGAAGTCCATGAGAAATATCCAGATTTATTTGTTGATGCTTGATCATGTATTGAAATTTTGTTATGTTAATGAAATATGGAAACATTGTATATGTTGTATATGTTTTGGAAACACGAGTTTAATATAAGCATTGTATATGTTTTGGAAATATGAACTGTGTATTCAGTATTGAAAATTCGTTTATCATGTTGATAAGATTGAATGACCGAAGAATGGGTCATTATGATGAAATCGAATGATTATCATTGTTGTAATTGGTTTTAACTTAGTTTTAAAACTTGATTTGAAATTTCGAGGATGAGATTCCTTAAAGAGGGGAGATTATAGTGATTCCGATTTTGACTCGACCCTTGTTGTATTCTGGATACGGGTTTCATGGTTTCGTACTGTTGATTACATCTTGCTTCCATTGTGTTATATATATAATTTTCCTTAAATTTGGCTAATGGGTTGTTGTGGTTGCATTTGGGACAGGTTGGTTGCTTAGTTTCCAAAACTTTGTTGCCCAGAATTTTGCTCCTCCGCTCGAGCGGCACTTCTTGCACTCGAGCAGGCTGTGCAAACTCTTAGTACTTTTGCAGGTCTACAAAACTACTAGGAGAGTGTATTCTATGCTCGAGCGGTTCTTTCTGCGCTTGAGTGGGCTTAGCTCGAGCGGCCTTTTTTGCGCTCGAGCATTGGTCTGTTGTCTATAAAACTACTGGGAGTGTGTATTTTAGCCTTGATCGTCATCTCCTGCGCTTGAGCGGTGTCACCCTTTTTCATTGTGTCTTGGCACTCGAGTGTCACTTATTGCGCTCGAGCAGAATGACTTATTGTGTCTAACACTCGAGCATCACTTCATGCGCTCGAGTGGACTGTGCATATATCAATTTGCAGCAGCACCTTTTTACATCACTTTTTCACATCTTTTTCACTCAAAACCCTAGATCGGGGCTCTCTTTATCTCTAAAACTCACACTCTCTCTCTCTCTCTCTCTACATTTTCACCTAGATCCATTGGTTTTCCTTTCTACTGTCTTAGGAAAAAAGGTAGAGCATCTCAAAAGCTCCGTTTGGATCCAATAGATCTTGATTTCGGCGTCTTTGAAGTTCCTCCACTTCCTCCTTGGTCTTCTAAGCTTGTGGTAGGGACTTTCTACACTCTCTTATGATTTTTAACTTAGCTACTTGTTGTTGTGTAAATAATGTTGGGATTTGAAGGATTTTAGATAAACCTAGGGTTTTGGTTTAAAATCAAAAGAGGGTTTTTCAAATAAAAGTATTGAAAATGATTACGGGAATAGATATGAGGTTGGGTTGTGTTAAATTGGTTGATTGTGACATGTGGATTGGATTTTGGAAGGAAATGGAGTTTTGTCCTAAAATGTTCAAATAATTATTTTGTATAAATAATGGAATTGGTATTGGGAATGTGAAATTGAATAGATGTTTATATAAATGATGGAATTAGATGTGTATTACCTCTCACCGATGGAAATTTAGATAATTTATTTGTCTTAGAGATTGTATACCTGTTTAGAAATATCTGTTTTGGGCTATCGGTGGAGGATAACTATGATTGTTGTAGAAATTGCATGAGGATTAGGTGAATTGAAACTAATTTCTTATTGGTTGTCATTGAACATGGCTGTGTTTTAATACATTGTATATGTATGATGTTTGGTAGGAGAAAGGAGATGTACTCCAAGTTTGGGAGGAGAAAGGGAATGGATTCCAGTGAATTAAGTTGGCCTGTGTGTTCAGGATGAAAGTCTCGAAAACCACTTGTATACATGGGTGCCGATCCCGAGGACGAAATTTTCGTAAAATGGCAAATGAATGTGTTTGTATGATAACTATATTGATTTGAGACCTAATGAGTTGTACCCTCAATATAATGGTTATGAACAATGGCATGAGGTATAAAACTTGGCATATTATGATCTTGTCAATTATGAATGATTTTATCACAAGCATTGTATATGCACATCATACTTATATCTTTATTAAGATTCATACATTGTGTTAGATTGTTTCTACTGGGCTCTGGCTTACCCTACTTGCCAAAAACCATTTTCAGGTGCTAGTAATATGCCTTCGCCAAGGACTTAGCTTGGGAGAACTGTGGAGCTAAAGGCTTACTTTCGTTTATTTGTGTATAACTTTTGTACAAGCCTAGGGCTTTATTTGTATTGAGCTTCTGACTCACTTTGTACTAGTTGTTTGGAGTTGGATTGTATAATTATTTTCGGGACATTACACCTGTGGACCAAATATCCATGAAAGGTTGTATCGGTTTGAGATTTCCTCCTTATTTTCTACAATAAAGAAAATGAATTTGGACTTGTGTTGTAAACTGAGCACGACGTAGTTTTGGGAAAGAAAGATAAAACGTTTTGACGTGAGCATTGCATATGCATTTCACCTTTATATTTTTGTTAAGATTCATATATTGTGTTGAGTTATTTCTACTGGGCTTTGGCTCACCTTATATGAGAAAACTATTTTCAGGTGCTGGTGACATGCGTCCACCAAAGACTTAACTTGGGAGGATTGTGGAGCTGAAAGCTCAGTGTTGTATTTTTTTTATTATTTTGTACAAGCCTAGGGTTTTATATGTATTGAGCTTAAGACTCACTTTTGATGTACTCAAGCATTAACTTGGAAAGGTGTAAGCCTTTAGGGCATACGATTATCTGTTTAGCTTCCATTTCTTTTCTTATTCTTGTAACACATGCTATAGATTCAAGATGTACTGTTTATGAATGTATATCACATATGTCACTTTTTGTATATCAAACTCTGTTTAATGAAAGCTTAACAATTTATGTATGTTACCACTTACCAACTTTTATGAGATGAATATATTGTATTTATTTTGGGGCGTTATGTTGATTAAGTATTTGAGTGACCCAGAAGCAAAAGTAGATAGAAGGACAAATATCAAGCTATGAATTATGTCATTATAGGAGATGACTTGTTTAGAAGAACCCAAGATGGCTTGACATTGTTATGTATTGGAGGGTTAGAGCAGATGTAAGTCATGGCAGAAGTCCATGAGGGCATTTGTGGTGCTCACCAAGCAGGTGAGAAGATGAGGTGGTTGATCAAAAGGTATGTGTATTTTTGGCCCTTTATAAGGAAAGATTGTATTGATTATGCAAAGGGGTGCCAGCAGTGCCAGAAGCATAGTAGTGTGCAAAAAGTGCCAACTAGGGACTTGCATTCAATTGTCAAACCTTGGCCATTTAGAGGTTAGACAATGGATCTGATTAGCCAAATATTTCCTCCATCATCAAAACAACATGCATTCATATTAGTGGCCATTCTTACTAAGTGGGTAGAAGCAGTCCCATTAAAAGTAGTGAATCAATCTCATGTGATTGATTTCTATCAAGAAGCACATAGTGCATAGGTTTGGCTTGCCACAAACAATTAATGTCGATCAAGGGACAGTGTTTAATGGTGATGAAGTGATAAAATTTGCCAAAGAGTAGGACATTCAAATGTTCAACTCATCTCCATATTATGCCCAAGCGAATGGGCAATCAGAGTCATCAAACAAAACAATCAAAGTGATACTAAGTAAAGTGATAGAGGACAATCCAAGAGATTGGCATGAACTATTATCTAAGGTTTTGTGGGCCTACAGGAATTCAAAGAGGGATAGCATTCAAGCATCTCCTTATGAGTTAGTTTATGGTCATGCTGCGGTTCTACCCTTAGAGGTGACAATAAAGTCTAGTAGGGTGGCTAAGCACTATGACATTCCTATCGATGAGTATGTAGAGGCTATGTTTATGGAATTACAAGATGTGGAGTGCAAAAGGATTGATGCCTTCGATTGTATGATGGCTCAAAAGAAGAAGATTGAGAGAGTCTATAACAAGAAAGTTAAGTTGAAAATCTTTGGAGTAAGTGACTTGGTGTTGAAAACCATCTTGTCATTAGGTACAAATGACCCTGAGTTTGGCAAGTGGTCACCAAATTGGGAAGGCCCATTTAGGGTTCATAAAGTCCTTAAGGGAGGTGCATATCAGTTGGAGTCCTTGGAAGGACAGCCACATAGGAGAAATATAAATGGGAAATACCTTAAGAGGTATTATCCAACTATGTAGGAAACTTTCAAAAGGAGTTGATAGATGCATACAAGACAGAACAATTCATATGAAGAAAGAAAATTTGCATAAGATTGAAATGTTTAGTACAGCAGGCCATGCAAAATAAAGTAATGATATTCATTAAAGGGAAAGTCTGTACAAGAGTGTTCCTGATTACAAAGGCTGAAGTGAAAAAATCTAAGTTTTTATTTATCATTTTTTGGGCCCATGGAGGTAAGTTTTCAATCTAGGTCCAAGTTTGGCCCAAACAAGCAGGTTTGTTTAAGTTAAAATTTTAACTTAAACAAGGGGGGCATTGTTTGCACCATTTTTGTAAAGTTCTTGTCGACGGGTGAACCAGTCAGAAAATGGCACATGGTAGAGTCAAAGTGGTAGTCTTTCATCAATCAGAGGGACATGTGGCATTAAAAGAGTGGTCGTGTGCATAAAGTAGTAAAGGCGACCTTGAGGCAGTTACTGGCTAGTTTTGTGGCTTAGTGGGCTAGTTGTAAAGGATGATGCTTGCAAGGTGAGGTGAAGTCTCTGTCGATGTGCTTCTTAGAATGATGAAGGACACGTGATAGTATGGTGAAGAGTTAGTTCGACAGGGAAGGTTGAGGATTTGACAAAGTAGAGGATTGGAAAGTAAGAGGGAGCAATTACAAAGGCAGTTATGAAGATTGCAGTTACAAGCTGGGAAGGATCATGCAACCATGGGCCAGAAAAAAAAGATGCATACATATATATATATATATATATATAAAAGCCAGAGTTTTGCAGAGAGGGGACATCATCAAGAACACAAACACTTAGTTTTAGACTTAGTATAATCTATGAGTAGTTTTCTTAGTTTAGGAGTAGTTTCTTCTTTAATTCGGATCCTTGTAAACCGTTGTGAACTTTAGTAATTTTATCTTGGAATTACTTGTTGTTTGCTTTGTAATTTTCACTTGATATAAGGCAGTTTGTTTTCTTTTTGTTTACTTTGTTACCATCAATTGATCCAAAAAAGTTCTCATTCTTTGAAGACATTCAAACCAATACTACAATTGCCTGATTGTTCCAGTTTAAATTGTTGCTTAATTCCTGTCGATTGGGAGTTAGCATAATTTTTACTAACACTATCTTTTCAAAAGATAAAATTATATAAAAATAATAATTTTTTTTTATTTTTTCATCAATTTAATTTAATTTTATTTTATTTTAAAACTAAATCAAACAGAGTTTCAAAGACGTTACGATTTCCTTCACGTTTAGCTTTTGAAATGCCTTTTTAAATTGACTCCTCACCAACTTTGATGGACAATTATTATTATTTTTTTCAACTCTTTATTTATGTGCTATTTTTTTAATAATTTTTAATTTCCTATGTTCTCCCCCCTTTTTTTAAAATTTTTTTTTTTTTAAAAACTACCCATAATGGGTCATTCGATATTCTCAAAGTCCTTCCCTTTAGAAAAAGTTAGGAGGCAACTTCTAAAATGCCTTTCCAAATGACTTTGCCTTTTTCAAATGACTTTTGACTGGTATTTAATAACTTAATTTAGTACTTAAAATTAAATATATTAAGTAAAAATTAATTAAATTAATTTGATAATCATAATTAATATCATTTAAAATTTAAGTGATTTTTAAAATGTAAGATAAAAAGAAAAAAAAAAATTAAGTAATATGAAATTTTTTTAATTTTGACTGAATTTATAAATACAAAATATAAATATCAACATATACTATTATAAGGTTTAGGTTATGTTTGTTGGAAAGGATTAGAGAGGGATTGGACTAAGGGTCCGTTTGTTTTGGGTGATAGATGAAGGAATTGGATTACGATAGATGTGAGACCCATTATAATTGTGTTTGTTTGCAAAATAGAGAAGGGGATTCATAGTCCCTTAGCATTTTGATAGGCCTTGGAAGAGGGGATTAGCAAAGGCCTCCAAGAATTAGGTTTTAAAACTAGTCAGGGAATTAGTTTGGAAAAAGACTAGTTTGCCATGTTATTTGTTATGTATTAGTGTGTCTTTTTTTTTTTCCTTTTTTTTTTTTTTTTTTTTTTGGGTATTATGTCATATTTTATATATATATATATATTAAAATAATATTGTACAAAAAAATATTTATAAAATATAATTTTAATATTAAAATATATGAAAAACACTAAAGGGTATTTATGGTAAATCATATAGTTAATCCACTCACTAAAATATATCACAAACAAACATAATTTTTCTTATTCTCTTCAAACAATCTCACCCAACTCTGAAAACAAACGGACCATAAGGGACATATGGGGTACGTGGTTTAGATTTTATCTACCAAGCCCCTCTAATCTCGCATTTGCTTGGCCGAATCGCTAGTCTAGATCAAACTGCTAATCTTCGATTATAAATGTCTATCCAATGCTTCCACATCCCAAGTTCTTATGGAAATCTTACTTATGCATCAGAGTATGCTTAACATCTGCTCCTATAAACAACACTTAAAAAAAAATGTATTATTTGAATGACAGTTTTGTTCAACAGAGTTTATATGATACTTGTCAGGTTGCCCAATTGAATTGAGTAAGAAAATAAAATCAGAAACATTGCCCAACTGTTGGACTACCATTATCCTCAAAACCAGTTTTGGGCAGTTGTTGAGAGCAGGATGACCACTCACAAATGCTTTGTTCTTTTCCGTTTTGATTTCTTTTTTTAAAATAATTTTGTTATTATGAAAATGTTGTAGTATACAAACAAAATTTTCATACAAAAAATTTATTCCAAAAAATGTGAGTGGTTTTATTATTATTATTATTATTATTATTGCAAATGATGGGTCTATTATTTTGAAATTATGGAATCGTAATTAACCATATCATTCTATGACAAAAAAATATACATTTTTCTTTTGGAAAAACTATTAAAGATTCCTAGAGTATTAATGTGACATTATCTACGTGGTACTCTCAAGCGATAAAAAATCACAATGAACACTAAGATTGTCTTTGGATTATGAATTTTGATAAGAATTTGAAAAGGGAAAGCAAAAAGCGATCGAAATATCAATTTATATATGATTCATATTTTACTTGCCTTCTCCTTTCCTTTTCCAGATCTATGATCCAAACACATCATAAGTAAGTCATCATTTGTCTCTAGATAGCTAACAAATATGGGAACATATTTTACCCATAAAATTTTTAACTATATATATAACTAGTTTTGGAGTATTACATAAGTAAAGTCCTATGGTACTCTAGGGCTATTCAATAATTATATTTGTAACATTACTGACATTCAAGAGTTGGCAAGTCATCTAAAATTAATGATATAGACAGTTAATAAAGGAGGAATTTTATTTACATAAAACATTCGAAACCAAGTCTGAGCATCCACAAAAACAACAGTTACATGTGATGACGGAGAGAATTTTAAAAAAAAAAAAAAAAAAAAAAAAAAAAAAAAAAAAGAGATACAACCCATCGCAAGTACATAACAATCATAACTACCCATCTATCACTTATTGCAAGATACAAGAGAACATAGTGATTGTATGAAGGTGAGTCCAAGGAGAATAGCAGCCACAATAATAGATAAGACCCGCCAAGGAGTACGGAAATAGTGCTGCTTCAAGGTTGCCTTCCACTTGTGGCAAGGAATTTCGTAGTAGTCATTTAACTCCTTATGAAGTTCAATAAAATGATATGCCTCACTGTTGATGTTAACTTCTTTGTTAAGCCCGTTAAAGAGATTTGACACATCATTGTTGTCACTTAGCCAGTTCTCAATAATTTTGGCTTGCACAAGTAACTCGACATCTTTGGAAGTGTTGATGAGGAAATCCATAAGCATGGTATAATCAGCAAAATAATTATCATCACAATGACATTGCTCGTAGGCAATAATGTTCCGTAGCAAACATTCTGTCGAATCAACTATTCGTGTATGTGGGATATTCAAAATGTTGCCGCTGAATTTTATGTCAAATGAGTTTTTGCTTGAACATGAAGCTCTGTTGCACTTGGTATGCCAAATTTCCTTGTAGTTTGTTGCAAACTTTGCCTTGGTATGAGATGACTTATTATGCAATCAATGATTTGTTTTACTTTTGAAGGACTTTTCTCCTCTGGAACTGAAGCTTGCGAATTTGAAGGACTATTCTCCTCTGGAACTGAAGGACTTTTCTCCTCTAGAACTGAAGCTTGCAAATCTGAAGGACTATTCTCCTCTAAAACTAAAGGACTTTTCTCCTCTGGAACTGAAGCTTGCAAATCTGAAGGACTTTTCTCCTCTGGAACTGAAGGACTTTTCTCCTCTGGAACTGAAAGACTTTTCTTCTCTAGAACTAAAGCTTGCAAATCTGAGGGGCTTTTCTCGTCTAGAACTGAAGGACTTTTCTCCTCTGGAACTGAAAGACCTTTCTCTTCTAGAACTGAAGCTTGCAAATCTGAGGGACTTTTCTCCTCTGGAACTGAAGGACTTTTCTCCTCTAAAACTGAGGCTTGCAAATCTAAAGGACTTTTCTCCTCTGGAACTGAAGCTTGAGAATTTGAAGGCATTTCCTCCTCTGGAACTAAAGTTTGCGAATCTAAAGGACTTTTTTCCTTTGGAACTGAAGCTTGAGAAGTTGAAGGACTTTCCTCCTCTCGAACTAAAGCATGCGAATCTGAAGGACTTTTCTCCTTTGGAATTGAAGCATGTGAATCTTTCATTGGTATGAGACAGCTTCTTAGCAAATCAAGAAAATGTTTTACTTTTGAAGGATTAATATCCTTTAGGACTGGAAGTTCTGGTATGATTTTTTCAAGCTCAAGCCAATTAAGGATGAGGCAAATGAAGGAGTAGGACATGGTCTCATTCCTGTTAAAGCCGAAGTTTATGTTGGTCCTTTCAAAAAGATCTAGGAGAACAAACAACGGAAGTTGATTTTCAAGCAGTAACAAGTCATACCTTACATCAGCAATCATCCATGGTTTCCCCATTATACGATCATTTGGAGTTTGTAGCCCAGGAAACCAGTATCTTAGTAGAAGTTCAACAATGAAGGCAGCATCCACAAGAATAATTTCCAAAAATTTATCGCTTTTGAAGTTAATTGTTTCTGCATAACAATCGCGAATTCCTTTTTCCATGTCCTTCATAATCTTGATCAATTCCTCCAAACTGTTTCCACTTCGCTGCATAAAATCATTGAAGTACCTTAACTTGTGCTCTTCCATGTCTTCTAGGCCTTCTTTGCCATGGTGAAGCGGCCCAATTGACACTCTTCGAGGAGTATAGGCCTCTTCATTGATTTTTTAAGTTTGTTGGGAACTTTATATATACAACATTCAGTGGATAGACAAGACAACTTATCTAACTTTTCCCTAATAGATTTCGCTAGTCCCTCTATATCAATTAAAGCATCGCCATTTCCGCCACTAGTTCCCTGTCTTGATGTGCCAACAACTTCCATTCTTGTGATTTAAATTTGTGGGTTTCTGCGGTTATCTGGCAACAAGATAGACATCCGTTTGGATTGAGCACCAAATCATAAATTTAAAAAACTATTTTAACTGTTATCATATCAAATCTATTATCCTCTCAAACGCAAAATGTCTTTTTGAGCTCACTGTCATGTTCGGATTGCGGCCAATGATCAAGATCAATTGTACTCCGTAATTCATGATAAGTTATAGGGGTGTTTGTTTGGAGGGATTGGAACGAGGGATTGGACTCCATGTCCATCCTATCCAGTAATCCGTCGTTTGATTGAAAAAATGTTGATTGCAGTAATAGTTTGACCGGACTGTTAGAGCATCTCCAACGGTATTAGGCATTTTACCTATCTAAACATTACTATAAAGTATACATTTTACTTTACCTATCAACTGTTTTATGTTTCTATTCCAACCATGCTCTGTATTTTAGCTATTTATCCAAAAACTATTAACTTTATAGAATGGCACATCAGCAATAACGATAGAGGGAAATAATCCTAATGATTAAATACATTTTGCCTAGCCTTGAAGGCTAGCTACATGTAGTTAGTGAATATGAGTTGAGCTAAAATACCTAATCATATGCCTAGTGCATTGGAATTGAAAAAAGTGAGTCATGCTTGGTATTTTGACTAACAAGCATTATATGCCTAGTGGGTTGGAGATGCTCTTAGTCCCTCGTATATGAGACTATTTTTTTCTGGGTGAGGGGTGAGATACACAGTCTCTAGAAAAGCCCTCCTCTAGATTAACTAGTAAAACGATAATTTTGCCCTCCAAATATTTAGGACATGTGTTGGTTTAGTTTTCAGAAACTAATTTTTAATTTACTTTTAATAAAATAAAAAATTAGTTTTGTGAAAGAAATAAAAAATAAATTTAAAAATAGTCATTTCCTGACTTCTAATCTCATAACTAAACAAACATAAGATACATATAATTTCTAACTAAATAGTCCAAAAACTATGTATCCCAAAATTAACAGTCCAATAGATTATATTTCTTCCTTATCCAATCCGTTCGAACAAATATGGCCTTAGAGTATTGTCTCACTCTTTTGAATATTACATGATTACGCAGGTCTCATTCCTAAATGTAGGAAATTATGTATTTGTGTGACTTCTCAATGTATTGAACAATATCTTGAAATCACCAAATAATTTTTGATAAGTGATAGGTCTTGAGGTTTCGTTTGGAAAGTTGGATTGGCCTTTTGATTTTTTTGGCTAAGTCCAGGCTAAAAAATTCGTTTGGATTGGCTTTTTTTTTTTTAGCTTTTTTGACTTTTGTGAGGAAAAAAGTGAAATAATTATAATTTAGATGTGATATTTTATCTTATTGACTTTAACCTATTTTGTCTTTTTATAACTAATTTAACCAAAAAATCAACTCAACCCAATTGCCAAACGACACCACATAGTGTTAATGAACGAACCTGATTTCATGAATTGACACAATTTTTATAATTATAAAAATAAGGAAATAAGGGCTGATGTGAGTATACTAATGCCTAATCAAATTTAGTTGGAATAGAAAAATAAAAAGATCATTATTTTGGAATCAATGTAGTAAACAAAAAATAATAAATAATTGAGTTTTAGTTTTCTGAAATTGGATAAACAAAAATTCAGTCAAATTTAATCACTTTTATGAATAATTTCATTTAGCAGAAATTGATTTCATGAAATTTAATCATGAGATAAACAAAAGTTAATACACTTTATATTTTTAACTAAGGTCTGAAATTTTGATATGATACATTAACATGATAGGAATTCAAAATGACACCACACATGTTGAATTAGTATTGAGAGAATTCTAACACAAATTTGAGATAACATGACACGAACACAATTAACACGATATGATTCCCACTCGTAATAAAAAGATAAGAAAGGTTGTCAATAACTAATTCTTAGAAGATTTTATTTCTTGTGAAATAGTTACTGAAGGAAAGCTTACGGTTACTATCTTTAGTGACACGAGTTTGAGTCGCAAAATTAACCTCTCTAAGAATTAAGATAGGACTGCAAATATCTTATTATTCCCCAGCACTACTTTAATGGAAGTTTTGTGCATTTGAGCTACCCTTTAATCACTAAGCAAAGGAAAAGAATTTGGTAAATAGGCAGCTATGCGGTGTCTCTTGAGACAATTATGCTAAGGCCATCACATCATTAAGCAACCTTAAATGTGAAGGTCTTATGTTCAACTCCAAGAAAGTGTTTTTTTTTTTATTTTATTGATGACTCAGGAATCTCATGGCCGAGCCTATTTAGGATCTGACTTTACAAGCCAACTCGGAAGAGGATGTTAAGGAATTCATCCCCTCATCCCCAATTTCAGTCAAGGACTATAACAAGATTGGTATAGATTTCGAATTCAGGATCTTAGATCAAATCGTCATTACCTTACAACAAAAAAAATAAACTCCATGAAACAATAATTTACTTGCATAATTTTATCATTTTACTTCGTTCGAGAAATCCAATCCGATATGACCACACCGTGTTGCACGAATGGGAAAGAAGGGATTGGTGTGGTCCAAGAACAACATCATGAAGTTGGACGGAGCACTGGTGGATGTTGAGGGTAAGATAAAATTCTCATCAAGTTAGATCACTTTGAGGTAGAGTTACTTTAAACGCAATTATTGTAGGGTAAATCCTACATATCTACAACTATCCCTAGCCATGACTACAACTTAAATTAAAGCATATCACAGTTACGAGCATATTTAATTACACGAGTTAGCAAACATCTCTTTCATTTTTATTTTTTTATTTGAAAAAAAAAAAAACATATATATAAAGACCCAAAAACAAAATCAAAATAAGAAAGAAATGAACAACCCTATAAAGAAGCTCGAAATTAAATGGTAAATAATTTTGCTTATAACAACGCCTAAAAGAAGAACTTAGACCATATCTGGCTAATTAAAGAGGACAAATGTCTTTCATTTTTTTTTTTCACTTGTTTCAAAATATTAGTTTTTAGTCTTTTTTCTTTTTTTTAAAAAAATCAGAATATATTTAAAAAAACATAATCAAACAGAACGAGTACTGTTGTCTCACCTTGATCATCTCATCTTCATATATATATATATATATTATAATTAATTAACAGCCAATTTGGTAAGAAATATAATAAAAGCTCACATAAAGTAATAGAGAGAGAGAGAGAGAGAGAGAGAGAGAGATGAAGAGACAAACCTGCAAACTTTTTGGGCGCAGTTAATAGTCTTCTAGCCTTTTTTTTTTTTTCTTTTTTTTTTTAATCAACAAAAAAAATCTTTATTGATGAAAAAAACAAGATACATGCAAAAACTTAACATCAACAAAGATAGAAATTACAAATAGTATCATAGCTGACCATACCAATCCCAACTAGCTGATATTCTTCTAGTTGGAGTTGGAGTTGGTTCTTCCTAACTCCCTTCCATTTATATAATAAGTGAGTAATGTTTATCATCAAGAAGAAAGACCAAAAAAATATTTAAAAACTATCCGTAGAATGAATGCAGATCACATACTATTTTTATTTATTTATTTATTTATTTTTGTATTTGAGTTCAATTCTAATATTTTAGGGGTAGTTTGGCATATAGCTAAAAAAAAGTTATAATTTTTTGTCTTCAGTAAATCCTTTTTTTTAAAAAATTATGTCAAAATTTTTAAATATTTAATCTGTCTGGTGTAAATAAATCCATAAAGTACACAAAAAAAAAAAAGAATTTTTTTTTAATAACTTTTGTTTTCTACATTTTTTAAACTTTTTTTGATCCGTCTAATCGAGTAGAACCCAAAAATAAAGATTTTAATTTATTTTAAATTCATTAAAAAATAAAAAATTACCAAAAAAATTAATGAAAAATTAGTGAAATATTTCTCTCAAACTTTAGGTAGTAGGAGAGGTTCAATATATTTTCTCTTCTTAGTTAAGGTCCTTCAATAATATTATTAGAGAAATTTTAGATTGTCACAGAAAAATTTCTTTATGACTAACTAAAACTTCTCTGTAAAGTTGAAATTTCTGTGTGAAATTTTCCTTTAAAGAGATAAAATTTCTCTGTGAAAAAATAAATTTCTCTGTGAAAAGTTAAAAAATTTACATATATTTTATCTTATAAAATTCTAATATCAATAACCTTAAACTTAAAACTCCGACATCCCTTGATAAATTTGTATGAGAGTTTAAAGACATCAATAATTTGTTTGCTTGCTTGCTAGGTTGTTAGTTCAATTCCTTAAAATTTGAAATCTAAAGTTGGGACCCACATCAGATGAACCACATCCAGCGCTAACCCAGACGCCTTTGCGCGAGAGTTTAAAGACATCAATAATTTGTTTGCTTGATTGCTAGTTAAAATCTTTGAGATTTGAAATCTAAAGTTGGGACCCACGTCAAATGAACCACATCCAGCGCTAATTAGGGGGGTGCGCGGTGCGAGTCGGTGCGGTTTGAGAAAAAAATAGAAATTGTATGACGAGTGACGGATTGATAAAAGTGTCACTAGAATTTGTTATTTTTCTTATTAAAAATCGGCCGTTCAGTTGGCAAATAATGACGGATTTGCCTTGGCAGTTCGAGCGGATTGGCGGTTTATAAAAAATATAATTCAAATTACAAAACTTAAATCAAAGAGTAAAAAAAAGACGAGAGATATCGTGATGTTAAGCATCTTGCGAAACTTTCTTCTGATGCAGCAAGTGTAGCAACAACATGATAATATCAACGACTATGCCATCAGTTCATTACAAGCATCTGTGGAAGCTACAATGATCAAATACAATATATAAAATTAATATCATTCAGGATTTACAATATATTGAAACTGTTTACTGTTGAAAAGTATTTAGATTGAAAAGTGAACTGATGCAAGTTTGCAACATGGCCAGAAAAAAAAAAGAAAAAAGATTGAAAAGTGAATTGGAATCCAACTTTATTTTGGATTACTGACATCTTGAATTCCCCTCGAGTAGTAATGTAATACTATATTCTAAGGTATAGAACAACAAGCAAACTTAAGTAAAAAAAAAATTTTAGAATCTTATAAAACATGATTTAATAGCGGTGCGGGTCGGTGCGGTTTGGAAGAAAAATAGAAACCGGCGGATTGATAAAAATGTCACTAGAATTTGTCATTTTTCTTACAAAAAATCGGCGGTTCGATTGACAAATAATAACGAATTTGCCTTGGCGGTACGACTCGGTGCGGCTTTGACGATTTCGGCGATATTATGCACACTCCTAGCGCTAACCCAGCCTTTTTCTTTTTTTCTTTTTTTCCGAACAACCATTCCCTCTCTTATATTGGATCGTTTGTTGCTTAATAATTTTTTTTTTTTTTTTTTTTGTTTGAACGAGCTTAGTAAAATATTTGACAATTCATTCATCATCTTGTTTTGTTTTTGTTATTTCATATTTTTAATGAACTTTTTAAATGTCTTAATCAAGCAATTTTACATTTTTTATATGCACCTAACTTACATATATATATATATATATTAAAATATTTGTGAAAAGATACTAAAATGTTCACTAAATACAGAAATAGTACATTTTTATTTTTATTTTTGTGTTTATTGAATTTTTAAAAATATTCTACAAATATTTTACATTTTAAGTACATCTACAAAAATTTAAAAATAAACATTCAACTACAATATTTAAAAAATTAAAATTTCTTAAAGATTAATAGGAAAAAAAAAAAAACTCAAAAAGTGTGTTTGAGAAATTTTAAACCAAACAAAGCGGATATTAACTTAAACTCTTTTATTACTCCCTCCTTTCTAATTTATTTGTCCATTATAGAAAATTCAACTTAATAAAAAAACATGCAATCATTATATTTTAATTTAAATTTTGAAATATTTTTTCGTATTGTATATTTGTAATTAGTCGCTTCGATTCATATTTGTAATTAATTAGTCGCTTTCTTTCGAACTTGTAATAATTAGGGTAAACTACCAATAGGTCCTACTTTAGAGACTTATTACCCAATAGGTCCTACTTTGAAGACTTATTACCCATTAAGTCCTATTTGATAAATTTATTAAGTGATAAAGATAAATTTATCAGTCTTTTTTTTTTTTATGAATAAATTTATAGTGATAAATTTATCAGTCTCTTATTTTTATAAATAAATTTTTAGTGATAAATTTATCACTCTCTTATTTTTATAATGTTAAATTTATTAGTTAGGACCTGTAGGTAAATAAGTCTAGTTAATAGGACTAATTGGTAAGTACCCCAATAAATAATTAATTAGCTCATTCAATTGTGTTTGTAATAATTAGTTAATTAGGACATTCAGACCCTCTTGTGCAAGGGCAAACTTGTAATATTTGTATGTCTCCCAACCCCTATTTCTTTCTCCCTTTTATTTACATGTTTACCGTGGTTGTATATAATATTATGTTTTCATTTGATATCATTACCATGCTCTGTATCCACACACACACATATATATATATATATATATATATATTTTGGTTCATACATTAAGGTTCGGCTTATCATTCTTGAATACCATTGTCATTTCCTACTTACTTGAATACATGCGTTACCGCATGCTTTGATTTAATCTATATGACATGTTAATAAGTCAAACCTAGTAGTTGCATTTTGTATGCGTTGCATTAACTACTGGCATATTAGGATTGTGTATTTTTCTAATTGTTTTCTTTTCTTTGGCTTGCCTCGAAGTACTAGGCAAGCATTTTTTGCTTTAGTATTACATGTGTGTTCATGTTGCCATGTCAAGCATACTACCATAAGGCTATGTGCTTATTTGAAATGCCTCTTTGAATGCATATGGATGAAGACTATTTCACTTAACTTGGAATGACTTTCATTATTGTACGTATGAGCTCGCTTTTTCCTTGAGTTGCACATATTCAAAACTCTTTTCAAAATAAAGCATGAAATTAGAGTATTCCAAAGTAAGTGACGTGGTCTATACTTGTTTGCTTCACATAGTAATGTTAGTATATTAATAATCAGAATATGAGCATATAATGTCCATAAAATTCACATCATGATTAGTAGAGGCTGATCTTTGATCGAGTGAGTTGGGTGCTTAATTCATGACCTTCCCCTCTCATACCTAAGTTCTCAAGTTGAGATACTTTGGTTATGACAGACAAGTGGCCTTTGGCATGAGTCATGAGTTTCCTAAATTTTCCAAAAATATTTGGGTGGGAACTCTGAAATCTAGCAATGCAGTCTATTTTTGGCATCTCTAATGATTAATGGATTTTCTAAGATTTACTAGATTTGGACTCTCTTTCTTTCTTTTTCTTTTTTTATATTTCACATTACATTTGTGAAACCAGATTCAGAGCCATATGGAGTTCGAACTGTAAAGCTATCGTACCGGAGGAGACCAAACCCCTCCGAGGAGTATGGAAAATCAGCTACAGTTTCTAGCGACTCTACTGGAGATATTAGAAAACTTGACTTGGACTTCATGATGTGAATTTTATTTATATATATATATATATATGTTCATTGCATTGCATTTGCATGGCGCTCTTAAGTTACTGTGTTTACCATCTGATATCCTGAACGACTTGTCGGAGGCTTGCCAATAGCTTGCCAAAAGGCTGGTCGGACGTAGGCAATGTCACGTTGGGAACACAACCCTTGGATCTAGGTTACCACTGTACCGCTTGATCCTTCTTTCACTTTTTGGTGTTAGGTGTGAGATTAGGTAACCTTACTAAGGTATCCCTTTTGACCAATTGGCCTAGTGCATATAGTAAGGCTCTAGTGACTGTTCCAACATAGGACATGATGCTTGCCCATATGCAGGGTATTGTGAAACCACTTGTTTGAAGTTGTGAAACTCTAGCCCATACCAAAGCTAGAAAAAGGTAACCCTACCCCCTCATAAGGGTGTTTTGGTTTTCTTTACCTGCTATGTGCTCTACAGTGAATCTGTACAGGGGTGCTTCATATCAGTGATACAATTAATATTAGTTTGTGGGGCAGAATTCAATGGGGAGTACAGTCCTTCAGCTATGATTATCTGTTCTGATGAAATTTTGGCTGAGGTGCTGTCTGACTTCTGATTTTTGCTTTTCTTTATTTCTTTTGCAAGGTAGTCTTAAAAACCATAGCTTCAGAAAGTTCTGATATCTCACAAGTGCTCGAGATCCGTGTCGGAAGACTTTGTAAGGTCGGAGATCTTGTTCAGGGATAGCCAGTGTTTGCTTCACTATCACCAATTACAAGGTGAAGAGAGGTCAAACAGGGTTCACCAGCTCTGTTGTTTTGGCAATCACCCCTCAGATCACCTGTACTCAGTTCACCCCAAGCACAGTCATCTACTCCAATAATGGCGCAATATCCATCATCAGATCTAGAGGACTTACTAATCCATCTGTAGTAATCAGTCGACTCGCTCCAGTATGACCAAGCCCATTAAACCGAGGTCACAAATAGGTTGTAATAATAACAACAGTAGCCTGCTGTTGCTTCTGCTTCGCATACACCTAATGTGGCTACTCTTATGCCTGGTACCACTGCCAATGCTGCTACAACTTAGGATCCACTGGCAGAGGGTGTTTCAATTTTTCCCGTCCAGGCAGATCCAATTCTAGTTCAGATGTCTAGAGCTCTAGTTCACCAGACTGAGGCACCTTTTGAGTTCAAGTTTGACCCAACCATGCTCAAAGTCAACAAACTTGAAAAACTATTCAAGAAGGCGCAGGGGGTTAACTCTATTCCGGATATTGAGGACGAGTATACTGAGTCTGCCGTTACTTTGTCGGAGCGGTTCAAAATGCTGCATATTGACCGCTTCAATGGCTCTGAAGACCCAATGGTACATCTATGTCTATTTTCTGACATCCTGTGACCAATGGGTTTGACCAGAATTCAGAAGCTGTCAGTATTTGGCAGGACCATATCTGGTATAGCTGCCATCTGGTATGCTAAATTGGAGGACTCTATGAAATAGAGCTGGGAAGAGTTAGCTGAATCTTTCATTGCCCAATATTTCTACAACACGCAGATCGAGGTCATAACTCGTGATCTTGAGGCAACGCGTCAGGAACCGAAGGAGGGCTTCTTAGAGTTTGTGACTAGGTGGAGGGCCAAGGCATCGATGATGACCGTCCGACCCTCAGAAAAGGACCAAATCCCGATGGTTGTTAGAAATCTTCATGGCAAATTGCTCTAGAAGATGATTGTTCTCTCCTTGTTCACGTTCAAGGAACTTCATGAAATGGGAGTTCAAATTGAAGATGCAATGAAGTAGGGTATCATCATAGATGACAAGGAGCTGGTGAGGAAGCCTATTATTCGCAATTCCAATGCTACCAGGGGTAGCACAACTATGAGGCCTTCAGAGGTGAGTGTTGTCACCACTACTAAAACCGCCGACCCCTTTGCCAATATGAGCCCACAAACCTCCAAACCTACCCGAGCCCCAAGTAGGACTTTCAACTAGCTTCACATGACTCCATCTCGAGCCATGCAAGTGTTAATAAAAAAGGGGCATCTAAAACCCCTTGACCCTCGACCACTTCTAGACCCTCTTTCACCTAGTCATGATCCCATTAAGTATTGTGCCTTCCATCAATAACGTGGCCACGAAACAGACAAGTGTTTCTGCCTACGTCATGAGATCCAAGATCTTATCGACAACAAAGTTATAGCTCCACCCCAAAGGCCAAACATCGTAACCAACCTACTGCCCAATCATAACCAAGTAACACCTCTACAACGCACTAACTTCATCCATACACTACCTCTTTCCTATGACCTGAGCATCTATATCACCCCCTCTCATTTACCAAAACCGGTGTTGTTCATCCCAGATGGCACATACTTGTGTAAGATGAATGCATCCAACCCACAATTTGAACCTCATAAACATGCGGTGACAACACCCTGAAGATGAGGAGGTTTTGACCTTGAATGAAAGTGTCGATCTGTCGCTGGAAATTCCCAGGGAGTTATCTGAGAAGGAATATGACCCGAGTTAATACATTGTTCCTAACGCTCAACAGAAGCCAAAAGTAGTATTGTTAAGTTTAGTTGGCGTCAATGTGGTCAAAAAAGACAACCCAAGCTAAGGACTGGACGATCTTACAGATCTGGAGGAAGATTTGGATAACCTCCAATTCTTCGAGGAACAGGACCAAGGTAATATGTAGCTTGGTTGGTTTGATTTAAGCCTATTGGCTAACAATCGAGGGTGGCTGAGTGGTGATTCTAAAAAAGAAGAGAAAACTAGAGTTAAATCTGAGGAAAAGAAGACCGTGGAAGCTGTGGCAGCTGGGGAAGCCGAAGAGAAAGGAAAGGTGCCTGAGAGCAGTGGTATAGCAAAACAAACCCAAGAATTAGGTGTTGAAGAAATTGAAAGCACTAAAAGGGAAGCAGTGCTGGGGCAATTTGAACATGAGAGGATTAAACAAATTCAAAAGGCTACAACACCCTGCCACCCTGAGAGAGATAATTGTCCTGTGGGAGTGATTCAAGTTGAGCCAGACAATGGCCTATCGGCAATTAAAAGTGAATGGTGGAAAGACAATGATCTGCATCTTGCCCACATAGATGAAGACTGGGGAGATCATATTTCGGATAGTACTTGGTAAGTAGAAGAGATAGACCACCTGACCAGGAGTAGATGGTACTTCAAACCTCCCCACTTGGATCAGGCTGAACCTTCGAGAAAAGATAAGGAGATTGGAAAGGAGAAAGAGAAAGAGAATGAGAGAGAGTTGGAGGAAGAGCTAGTTTTGAAACAACTAAAAAAGATCCAAGCTGACATTTCTATTTGGGGCCTTCTCATGGCTTCACGAGTGCACCAATAGATAGTTTTGTCGGTAATGGATAAGGTCAAGTTATCTATTGACACTACACCTGAGCAACTCGTCGATTTGATCTTGCCGGGTAGCGCCAAGCTTGTGCTTACCTTTTCTGATAAGGAGCTGCCACCGGAGGGATCAACTCACAATAAACCATTGTACATCTCTATTGAATGCAGAGGGAAATTGATTCCAGTTGTGCTAGTAGATACTGGCTCTGCTATCAATGTATATCTTTCCCACATCGCCTATTCAATAGGCCTAAAGCTGGTGGACTTTGTTTCCACAATTCAGGTGATCCGGGCGTACGATAATACAAGTAGGGAAGTTATGGGGACTGTGAAAGTACAGATTCAAGTGGGCCCTTCCAAACATGAGATTGAGTTCCATGTGCTCGATGTACCGGCTACTTTCAACCTACTTCTGGAGAGGCCTTGGTTGCACTACATGAAGGTTGTGTCCTCTACCCTGCATTAAATGATGAAATATCCTCATGAGGGAGGAGTTGGTACAGTGTTTGGAAACTCGTCTATTCATCCACCACCAGAGGTTACTACATCTATGCTGGAAATCAATCACGGTGATGAGGATGTGTTTCTTTTGGGTTTCACTTTAGCAGAAGACCAAATGGTACAGACGATCTTAGCCAAGGATAAAGGCATGTATGTTAGTGCTTAGTCCATTTATTTCATGAACCAATTGTGGCATATTCTTGGGATGGGACTCGAAAGAAACGGTAGAAAAGGTGTTTCTGCGCTAGCCGATGTACCACACAATCCACATGCTTTTAAGTTGGGCTATGTACCTACTAAAGAAGACTAGAGAAGGAAAGCAGAAGAGATGAGAGAATGGGCCCAGGCTAAGAGAGCTGAGAAACACTATGAGCTGGTTCACAGGCCGATCCAGGGAACCTTGAATGGGCGCTTCATCAGGGAGAAGAGGATTTTCCCTTTAGTGGCTTTCTTGAACCTTGCGTCTATTCCTTAACAAAGAAGCATTTCCCAGGATTCGAAATCTTCTTCGACCATCAGCTTCAAGATAGTGATGAAAAAGGGGCTAATCCATGTATGAACATCGGCCAGAGCAAAGATGACGATTCAGATAGCAATGAGGCTGAAGTAGGGGTAGCGCTGGCCAATCTTTTGACAAATCTTGAGACCGGAACTGAGAACTTCAGGGATACCATTACTGTTTCTATGATCAAAGAGGAACCAATTATGGACTCCACCAGTTGCATTTTGGATGCGTCAAGGGCTCCATGCCTCACTTGGCAGCTGGAGAAGAGTTTTGTTGCCAGTTTTGGATTGGATGATGAGCTTGAGTCTGATTCCACCAAGTTTGTTTAGTCGAGTTAGATTCAAGTTAGTCTGGTGAGTTAGAATCTGGCACTTCCGGAGGTGGTAACACAGGTGCCAAAGTCCTGTCCTGATCTACTGTTAGTTTCTCTTTTGAGTCAACTGTAATTGAGGACCCTAACTTTATCAATGAGAATGCAGTGGACTTTACCTACTTCTCTGTGCCTTTAGTTTGCTGCACTGATATTGATTTTCCAAATTTTGACTTAAACGAAGTGGAAGAAATTCCTTAGGCTTTGAAAAACTTGATTGACTAAGAGAAGGAGAGGCGTGCTAAGCTTTTCATGGATGAAATCATTTTAATTAACGTGGGCACTGAGAAAGATCCCCGCTTAGTCCTGATTGGGTCCACGTTGTCTTCAGAGGAACGCAAGTGACTAATCGCTTTGTTAAACGATTTCAAAGATGTTTTTGTGTGGTCCTACGAAGACATGCTTGGAATCGATCTTGAGATTGTACAGCACCGGATCCATATCGACCCCGAGGCCCGACCAGTCAAGTAGAAACTTTGCAGAATTCGTCCAGATTGGGCATTGAAAATTAAAGAGAAAGTCATCAAGTAGTTCAACGCCAGATTCTTGATGGTATTCGAATATCTGACTTGGTTGGCTAACATTGTTTCAGTTCTGAAAAAAGACGATAGAATCAGAGTTTGCGTCGACTTCAGGGATTTGAATAAGGCTAGTCCTAAGGACAACTTTCTGTTGCCACACATTGATGAGTTGGTTGACTTCACCGCTGGCTATGCTTGTTGTCCTTCATGGATGGGTTTTCAGGGTATAACCAGATCTTGATAGCGCCTGAAGACAGAGAAAAGACTGTGTTCACCACACCATGGGGTACTTACGGCTATAGGGTCATGCCATTTGGGTTGAAGAATGCCAGGGCTATATATTAGAGGGTTGCAATCACAATACTGCATGACATGATCCATAAAGAAGTCGAGGTGTATGTGGATGACATGATTGTAAAATCCAAAGAGCAAAAAGGCCACTACATCGCGCTGGAGAAGTTCTTTGAGAGGATCATGGAGTACAGGCTGAGGTTGAATCCACAAAAGTGCACTTTTTGGGTGACTGTAGGGAAAATGTTGGGTTTCCTGATTACACAGAGAGGAATTGAAGTAGATCCATCCAAGATCAAGGCCATCTTAGAAATGCCACCACCAAGGACTGAAAAAGAGGTGCGTGGCTTTCTGGGAAGAGTGCAATTCGTAAGACGATTTATCTCTAAATTAACCTTGACTTGTGAACCACTATTTGGTCTCTTGAAAAAAGGAAAGAAATTCCAATGGGATGATCGATGTCAGTTCGCCTTCGAACAAGTTAAGCAGTATCTTCATAATCCGCCCGTGTTGTTGCGCTGCCAGAGCCAGAGAAGCCACTGATCATGTATTTGTCAGTGATGGAGTCAACCATAAGATGCATGCTAGCACAAGAATCAGAAGCTAAGGTGTAGACACCCCATTTTTGACCGTCCTCAAGACTTGGACGTCACCGCTTGAACACCCGGTGATCATCCATGTTTGTGTTCGTCTTGAGTTCCCGGAGGCCGTGGCAGCGCGCCTCACCTCAGGACCTCTCGACTCGACTGTTTTGTGTCTGGTTTTGCACCAAACACTTGTGTTTTGGCTTTGAGGGGCAGGGTAGGGCTTGTAGACCATCCCCACCCATCACCGGCCCTGGCTTGAGGCCACCGGCTATGTTTTGTTGCCACCGACCAAATGTTTGGCCGGCCGGCACTATAGATGGCCGGCCGGCTATCTTTTTTGGTCAATTGCATGTTTGGCCAGCCGGCTACTGTGCATCTGCTTTTGTAGATATTTTTCTACAGCTGGCATGCACTTTCACTCCCTTCATACACGTGTATGGATGGATTTCCCTCTTGTTAGCTTCCTTTGGAAGTTTTACAAGACTAAGTTGTCTATAAGAGGGGGGTCTTCTCTCCCTCTTTCAAGGTTAGACAATTTAGACAGAATTTTCTGAGGGTTTTGAGTTTTAGGGTTAGGGTTCATATGTCCTCCATCTCTATATCTCTCTCTCTTTGTTTTGTGAGTGTTTTTGCCTTAGTTTTGCACACAAACACCCACCATCACACCTTTTTCTTGGAGCTGAGGCCCTTGAGGGTTGTTTTTGGAGTTTTGGAGCTGGTTTGAGCTTGAAGAACCAGCTGGTCCACCATTGGTGAAGAGGGTCTACAAGGGTAAGAAACTTGTCCCTTTATTCCCCATTTTTGCATTGCATTTTTGCCTACCTTGCATCTTTTTGAGCTTTGTGTATAACATATAAAAGTTCTATTTTTTAGTGCTCTAAAAATTGGTTAAGGTTGCTTTAAGCTTTGGGGTTGTTTGACCCCTCTTAAGCCTTGAAAGGCTCCATTTTGTGCCATTTTGGTTGAGCTCCGGGACCATTGTGTTTGGGCCTCCTCACCACTGAAATCTTGAGGGATTTCAGTGATGAGGATGGTTCCTTGAGGTCCTAGGAAGGAGAGGGCCACCCCCTCTCCTTGTTGTCCTTGAAAAAGGCCTTTTTTTGCCTCTTGAGGGAGCATCTACTCTAAGTGTGTGTTGGCCATGCCTTAGCTGATTTTCATGCTTATTATGTCATAATATGCCTCTGTTTTTGGTTGGTTTGGACACACCTTGCTTGTTTAGCATACATGTCTTGTAATGCCATATTGTAGCCTTAACATGCATCTAGGTTTTAACCCTTGTTCAAGCATGCTTTTGGCCTAGCTTTGTGAAGCTTTTGTACTTGTTTTGCCATGATTAAGGTCTGTTTTTGGTTGTTTTGGTCGACCATAACATGTATTGCATAGCTCCTTTGCATTGTTAGCTTGTAGGCTTTAAGAATGTGAAGTGTTGAGTATGCATTGTTTGATTTATTTTAGTGGTTTGGCACCACTTATGGCATCATTTCAGTCCCCATGACATGCTTGTATGCTTGCCTTTGATGCCTTGAAAGCTTGTGTTATACGCTCCATGTTTTGGCAACTATGCATGCTTTTGGATTTGAGCCAATTAGATGCCATCTAGATGTGTTGTTGGCTTTGTTTTAATATGTTAAAACTCTATTTTTGATCATTTAATTCATGCCATGTTTAGTTTTGTTAAGGGTAGTTTAATGCCTCCCTTAGCTTACCTTGGGTTTTGGATCTTGGTTGCATGTCTTGGCTTATCATGTTTAATTGATTTGGCATCATATTTAACATGATTTCAAAGCTTAATGTGCATGCTAATTGTCCATGTTTAGTCTCTTTTAAGTGTGCTTAAAAGTTGCTCTTATGTGCTTAAAGTGTTGGCCTATTAACATGTGCATGTGTGTGTGTGTGTTGGACCTTACTTCCATAGCATTGGCCACTGTTTTAGGCTTGTTTGAGAGTCGCCTAACTTAGTCTAAGTCCATCCCTTTGTTTGTTGCATGCTCTCCTTGTATGTTGTAGCATATTAGTGAGTTGTTGCGCGATTGAAATCGCATGATTGAATGAAGTCACATGCTTGTTTGCATGCTTAAACACCCACATTGTGCCTTGCATACTTGTAAGTGGCGTTGCTTCATGCCTTACATGCTTTCTTTACCTAGGTTGTATGCCTAACATGCATTGCTTGCTTGCATTGTCTATGTTGCATACTAGCCAACATGCTTAGAGTTGCATTGCATTAGCATGTATACTTGGCCTCTTGAATTGCTTGTGATAGAGGTTGAGTTCAATTTGTTTGATTATGTGCATTGCATTCCATATCAAAATGCACACTTGATTCTTTGGGCCATCACGCATGGAAATGCGCGATTGGTGGTCCGAGAATCGAGGATCATGTCCCTTTGAGTCATAAATATGATAAGGGGTGTGATTGGTGCATACATTGCTTGAAATGCATTGCCATGCCAAGTTCTGCCCTCTGCTGCTGTCAAACTAGTTTTTGCAGGAAGATTTGGCCGGCCGGCCATCTTCAGTGTCGACCGGCCATCATTTTCGGCCGATGGAACAACCTTGTGGCCGGTGACCATTATCCATGGCTGGTGACCAATCCCCTCAGCCGGTGGTGTTCCACAGCACTCAGAGAAGCAACCCTGAGACTTTGGCAGTCATCAGAGAAGCAGAGCGCGGGGAAAACAGAGGCAACTTGAGCATAGTGGCGGATTTCCGAGCAAAACCAAGCGCGCACTGCATTGGGTCTTCATCCCGAGACTGTTTACTACTTAATTAGATTAATTAATGTGTTAATTAATTAGGTGGTTTATAATATTGATTAGCTTGCGAGTTAGTTAATCTGTATTATTCTTTCGGTCCCTCCGGGCGAGGGCAAATTTGTAATAAGTGTGCGTGAGTGTGTGTATGTCTTCCAACCTCACGTCTTTCTTCCCTTTTATTTAACCGCTTACAATGGTTAGATTTAGGGCATATTTTAAATAGCATACTTATGCTTCGCATGTTTGCATTCATTCATCAGTATTGCATGCACCGGGCTCGGTACATCATGCTAACTGCACTTGCATTTCAATTCCAAGTTGAGTACTTGTTAGTTGCAGCATTTCACATGCCATTCCTAGATTAGCCGAGCCTACTCTAGTGACATTTTGTATGCGATGCATTAGCCACTTAACATGAACTAGGGTCACGCATGATTACTAATATGTTCTTGTTTTGGCACGGAGTACTTTGCAAGTATTTTATGCTTTAGCATCTCGCATGAGTGTGAATGTTAACATGACAGCATGCTTACCATGTGGCTAAATGCTTATGTGTTATAAACTGCCTGAATGCCTGTGGGTGAAGGTTAGATTGTTTGAGTTGGAGCAACTCGTTGAAATCCGTGTTTTAGCCTACTTGCGAGTAGCAAATTCCAAAGCGTTTTCCAAAAAACGGACATGAAATGTTTTGTTCCAATTTGGGCGATTTGGTATAGACTTGTTTGTTGTGCGCATAACATAGTAATTCTAGGCTAATAACCGGAATAAGGACATGTAATGTTTTCAAAACAAGATATCACGGTTAGTAGAGGCTGATCTTCGGATTGGGCGAGAGGGGGTGCTCATAGCTGACCTTCCCCAATCGTACCCAAGCTCCCGAGCCGAGGCAACTTTGGTGATGACAGGCACGTGGCCTTTGGCACCGAGTCAGGGTTTCCTAAATTTCCCCATAAAAAACATTTAGGTGGTGACTCTGTATCTGGCAAAGCAGTCTATGTTTGACACTTCTTTTCTAAAAATCTGTTTTCTCAAAACGATTTGCCGGATTTGGACTCTTTGGTTCAGACTAAGAACCGTGACACAAAAGGGAGTCCGAACTGTGGTGGCATAAAGCCCTAGGGCGCGTCCACATAAGGTAGAAAAATCCGTTTACTATATGAGAAAAAATATGCTAGAATATGAGACCCATTACACTCCTCTGGATAAGGCTTGTTTAGCTTTGGTTTGCGCTACTAAGAAGTTGAGACACTACCTGTTAGCCGATTCTGTGATTCTGGTTTCGAGATTGGATCTCATCAAATATCTCTTTGAGAAACCAGCACTTATAGGTAGGCTAGTTCGTTGGTTGCTTATTCTCTCTGAGTTCAACCTCAAGTATGTCACTCGCAAGTCGGTCAAAAGAAGAGCAGTAGCGGAATTTATGGTAGACCACCCAGTTGATGGAGGAGAAGATATAGAGTACCTATTCCCAGATGAGGAGATCCTGTAGATAGAAAATGAGACATGGAAAATGTACTTTGATGGAGTAGCTAATTAATATGGTCATTTGATAGGCATGTTGCTTATAGCACCCGATAATTCCCATATACCCCTAGCTTTTAAACTCTAGATCAAAGTATCCAACAACGAAGCAGAGTACGAAGCGTGTCTAGCTGGATTGGAAGTTGCCCTAAAACTAGGGGTAATAAGGTTGGACGTCATCGGAGACTCAAACCTGGTTGTTTCTCAATCTAATGGAGATTGGAAGGTCAAAAAAGAGAAAATGAAAGTTTATCACCGGACCCTGGACATTTTGATTCTAGGGTTTGAAAAACTTACATTTACGCACTTGTTAAGAGAGAACAACCGGTTTGCTGATGCATTGGCCACTCTATCCTCTATGGTAGACATACTGATTGGGGTTAAGATGCATCCGATTATCATTGAAAGGGGAATATGTCGTCTAGCCATCTACGAGATAATAGCCGCAATAGACGAGGTTCAAGACAAGAATCCTTGGTATCATGATATTTGGAACTTCCTGGAGAAGGATATATACCCATAAGGGGCCAATGCCAAGGATAAAAGGGGAATATGTCGTCTAGCCATCTAGTTCATCATATGCGGAAGTAAGTTGTACAAAAGGGGGCATCTAGGAATGCACAAGCTCTATGTCAAAGAGGAAAAGTCAAAACGTCTCATGGAGGCCATTCATGGGAAAGAGTGTAGAGCACACATGAATCGTGTGACGCTAGCCCAGAAAATCCTCAAGCAAGGTTACTATTGGTTAACCACGGAGGATGATTGTATTATCTTTGTTCGATGATGCCATAAGTGTCAAATCCATGCCAACCGCATGAATATCCTGCCGTCAAAGCTCTACAATATGACTTCACCATGGCCTTTCTCAGTCTGGGGAATTGACGTCATCGGAGCAGTCTCACCAAAGGGCTGGAATGGACATGAGTTCATTTTAGTAGCAATCATTTACTTTACCAAGTGGGTGGAGGCACAGTCATGCTCTGTATTGAAAGCGTCTCATGTGACCAAGTTCATCAGGAATAACATCATTTGCAGGTATGGGGTGCCAAATGAGATAATATCGGACAATGGCTCACACTTCAAAAAGGAGGTAGTGGATTTGCTTGAGAAATACAACGTGGCTTTTCACAAGTCATCGATATATAGACCACAGACCAATGGAGCCATTGAAGCCGTAAACAAGAATATCAAGAACATTCTGCGAAAGATGGTGGAAGCCCATAAGGACTGGCCAGACAAACTACCCTTTGCACTTTGGGGTTATAGAATGTCAATTCGAACATCTGCAGGGGCAACCCCCTACTCTTTGGTATATGGGATGGAAATTGTTTTGCCGATCGAAATCGAAGTACCGTCGCTAAGAATCATGGCTAAGTGTCAAATAGCAGAGGCAGATTGGCAGTAGAACAGCTTCAAAGAGTTGATGTTGTTTGATGAAAGGAGGTTGAAGGTGTTATATCACATTCAGGGATATCAGCACAGAATTGCTAAGGCCTTCAACAAGAAAGTCAAATCTAGAAATCTCAAAGAAGGAGCTATGGTACTCAAAGACAATCGGGCTCCTATCCATGACCCTAGGGGCAAGTTCCAACCCAATTGGATTGGTCTATACATCATCAAATCTATCTAGTCTGGAGGAGCGATCATCCTCATGGATTTAGATGGCTTGGAGTTCTCGCAACCGATCAACATGGACAAGTTGAAGAAGTACTATCCTTGAGAGACTCGCTAGGCCGAAAACCCGAAAGGGTGACCTAGGCAAAAGCTAAACTGTGAGAAATTGGAAATAAAAGAAAAATAGAGCTCACAAGGTTGAAAACTCGAAAGGGCGACTCTGGCAAAAGTTAGAGCATAAAATGAGAGAGTTAATACTCGAGTAAACCTTAACCGTGAACTACGTAAGGCCTGATTCCCATCCTGGGGATACGTAGGCAACTTCATCTCAAAGTTCAGCCCTAATCATTTTCAACTCAACTGTCCTATCCATTGTTGCTCAGTCCATTTCACCATCGATTGATTTGATTGTTTTGCCTCCATTTAGCATAAAGGGCTAGTTGCTAGATGATGCAAGGGGCAAAACAATAATAAAGGTGAATACAGTTGTGGATAGTTATGATCCTCTTGATTCGGGACTGTAAGTCTTGAGGATTGATTTCGTGTGTGTCAGGTAATGGCCACTTGCGAAAATTTATTTTGAAAGGTTTTTAATAAAGTTGATTTTCTCCAAATTTTACTTTTTGCAAAACAGACCATTCTTTGGACCAAACAGGAAAAATTTTAGTACTCATAACTTTAATTACATGATTTCAAAATGAGTACACCATTCAACTCTCAGGCTAAATGAAAGTTGCTTTTACATCATAAAAACTTGAAAAGAAAAGTTAAAGCAATAAATTAGGGGCATAGATAAGTCAAGAAGTGGTCCTCGACCTCGCACTCTCAGAGGTTTTCGTCACCAAGGACGGTCCAACCTGTGTCTCATCCTCAAGCCAAGCCTAGCCAAGCACTCGTCAGAAAGGGCACAACTGAAGCTAGCAGTAGGAACCAAAAGCTCTCTCATCCTCCAAGCAGTGAGGTATCGAGCCAAGTGAGAAGCACGAGCTGGAAATGGAGCAGGGTATTCCACCTCCTCATCTGGATGGGTCTGATCACGCCCAACTTGGCGTCTGAACCAAAATGGAAAGTAAAAAACATAGTGTGCAAGGCTGATCAACTGTATACCTAGCTAGCGAGACATGTTGTCGCTCATCTCAGTCAAGTTAAGCTAATGGCATCGCCAAGCAATGTCAGTCGGTAGGATCTAGCCGAGTACTCAGGGCAAGGGTTCATGACCTTCAGCTTATCTATCAATCACACCTGGGAAGGGATAAAAAAGAAGAGAGATTAAAGAATAGAGAGATGTGTGTTGAGAGAAAAGGTAAGGAAAGGGGTTTTTGAGAGAAAATAGAGAGTGAATGCCAAGGTGATGTGAGAAATCATAAAGTGAGAAAGGGTGGGAAGCAATACATGGAGAAGTAGTGGACTCCCCACAAACTGGGAAGTCTCTCGCCAATGGAAAGCATCTAAACCCATTAGGGTTTTGGCCAGTACCAAGCCTATACAACTTTGGCCCTCCTTGAGGCGTTGAGTCACCTCAATCAATCTAATGCTGACTTCGTTGCCACTAGGGGCAAGAAGGAAATGAGCAAACAAGCATATGCGAAGAGCATGTTGGCAGTAACCTCACCAAAGAAGATCACTTCTATTTCCGATATCAGCAAAAATGTGAATCAAGCCAAGAATGTCCAACCCTCCATCATGAACCAAAGATTTAGCCTCGTTGAAAGAGAGGCCACACATCCGTTCAAGAGCCCGTGCATGGCCAAAAAAGGGTTGAGGCATAATTTCTTCGTTGTGTCGGAACTCCATTAACGCTAGAAACTCTTCAAGAGTGGGACACATCTCTTGTGATCCGGAGAGAAATACGTGAGGAAACGGATCCCAACAGTGGGTAGCAACATGGAGGAATGAAAACAAAGCAGTGTGTGGCTAGAGCGTTTATGCCAAAACAGTTAAAATTCACCTTTTCCGTGCCGTCCAAAGTGGCCATCCAATCTTGGAGCTTGTCAACAAGGAAGATCTCCATTTTTAGAGAAAACTAGTAGAAAAGTGATGTTCTGTCGAAAAAGCAGCATGAGAAGACCATTATAGGAGATACGAGTGTATGAGTGGCTGACAGCTATTGATAGTTGTCCAGTCGTAGTTCTTGGTCGGCTGGCCACTTTCTCAGCCAGTCGTACATTTCATTAGCCGACCGGCCAAGCGTGCCAACCAAACAGTTTGGTAGTAGTGTTATGTCTATCCTTTTTGTTTTTGAGTCTTGTTTTGAGTCTTTTGTTCTAGCAAGTGTAAATAGGTGTGTTTAAGTTGTTTTTACTTTGTTGAGTTGCATTTTGGTCAGTTATGGGCTCAATATCTGATTAAGAACTCATTCATTCTCAGTTTTAATCTCAGAAATATAATCAGTTTTGTGCAAGTGTTGTGCCATTCTCAAGATACTATGCAAAACAAAATTCTTTCTTTTATAAACAGCAGGGTTCAACCCTAATCATAGTTTTTACAAAAGTGAAAATACAAGTTTTCAAAAGCAAAAAGTAAAGAACCTATCTGAAGCTATACAATTTTTGCACTACAAAAGCAAAGAAAAGAAAACAAGGAGTCCAAAATCAGCATCTGCCAAGTTAGGTGCGTCAAGAAGCCCTCTTCGTCCTCTTTCGAGGACGAGACTCGGGATCACTGTCACCATCAGCACCTCTATCAACAGAAGAATGTGACTCTGAGCTAGAATCATCGTCTCTATCCTCAGACTCAGAGTGCTCGCTAGCGATCTCCTCGGTGTCTCTGGTCTCAGTGTCCTCGCTGGTTAAAGTCCTCTTTGCAGGGGATAAAGGGCACTCGGGACTTGCTATCTCTACTCTAACACTGACTCTGACTTTGACTCTGGGCACCTTTGCCCCTGCCTCTACCTCTGCCCTCCCCCTTGCCGCGTGTGGGTGCCGTCGGTCTCTCCTCCCCGCAACTGGATGAGGTTCCACAGGTGCTGTTGGTGCAGGCGGAGGCTGAAAGAGTTTGCAAGAAACAGAGTATCAGAACAGTTTGGTGAAGAAACAGTATAAGTATGGCAAAAGGAAATCAATGTACGTCAGATGAGAAAAATGAGATATCTGATGACCATGGTAAGTAAGCAATGCCTCCCTCCTCCGCACCATGTGGACCAAGGAGCCAACCCACTAGAGGAGACCGTCCATATAACCGACTAGCACCTGCAATTGAATTTGAACATCACCATACAAAAAAGGGATTGTAAAATACAAAACTGCAAGACAAAGTGTATACCTACTGAACATCGGGGTCCCTAACATACTCGTGTTCCTCCGGGTGCTCAATCAGAATCTGGTGGGCTATCCCATTCGACCACCAGTATGTGACCGTAATCGAGATCACGGGGAAACCGGCTACATAAATGGTGGGGGGAAACACCTCCAATATCAGGCTCAGCCACATGAAAGACACCTCTGGTAGCAGGTATATCTGCAGTGCCACCTGCGCTAGCTCTCGCCAGAGGTGGCATAAGATGGGTCTAGATAAATGTAGTGTAGTCTCCCTCTCCACAAAACGGGTCACCATCCTGCCTTGCCATAAATGTCACTATAGCCTCAACAGGAAGACTATCGGTGGTCCTCGTAGAGAGTGGAGGGGGAGCAGGAACAACAGGTCAGGTAGGCCCAGAGTCTGGCGAACAAAACACTCCCCCAGGTACCAGGTCCGGCAGAAGGGACCCTTCAGTAAAATCCCCGACTGGGAGGTATCCCAGGATCTGGTATACTTATCCCTTATCCCAGCGAGCATGACCATCCACGGCTACCATGTAACCAGCAAACAGAGGATTCATAGCCGAAATTAGTTGTCAGAATACGAAATGGAAGCATATAGAGAGGGGATGGAATGGATATGAGTTTCATATTACCTCACATGTGGTCACTGTATAGAAAAAGCGGCGATAATAGGCGAATGTTATGGCACTGCGGCACCGGGGATAGCACTTGCCATCATAACACCTTAAGTGAGGCACAGCTAGAGCCACATCATCTCTCGAGACCAGAGCAAGGGTGGGGAAGTAACCGTATACCCCGAGCTGTAATAAGATAATAGTTTGTGAGTCAATAAATAGAAATAAAAACAGAAATGAAGGCAGAAAATACAAAGCATAAAGCATGATTTACAAACAGAATTTGAATAGAAGAGCAAGACATACCTCTCAAGCTCTTTAGTAGCCTCCAACCATGTTCCCATTCTTACGGGAATCGGAGCTCATATAGCTATATAAGGTGGCAAGGCCAGCACCACCCCAGTCATAGTAGCAGACACGTGGCAGCACCACCAGAGTGTTGAGAAGATATAGACCCATGTTGTTTTACATGTTCATGAACAAAGTGGTGCCTAAAAGATAGATCAAGAATCCACTGGTGTACTGCTCCATCTGCTTCTTAATCTCTGGTTGGCTCCCTTGGAAATGGTCATGAAACCAGCTATACCTCACCATGGATGGCCTATCCAACGGTGGGCGTGCTCCTAGAAGATGGACCTAAGCGGCCTACCGCTGGCCCATGTCTAGATCAACGGGGATCGAATCACCCCGTACTCATAGCCACGTGATCATGGAGAAATTGTAGGGCATCATCATTATCTCTTTGGTAATAAATAAGTGGAAGGAGTTGGTGGTGTCCCCCTACCTCTCCACCAGGGCGTTGAGCAAGGACCGGCTCGCCTATAGCCGTGAGAGCCTAGAGCAAAATAGGCCAAAGCTTGTGTATCAACCCCAACCCATGATTAACTGTTAAACCATGATTAAGGATGCCTAATAAGTGATATATATTTGCTTCCGCTAGCCCCTTTTATTTTGTCATTCAGGTTAGAAGCCTTCGGTAATCCCAGGATTACTAGCCGGTTACAACGCTAAACCTACAAGGGCAGGTTTGGATTTTGATAGCCTGCCTCGTCTACCATCTCTCGGACTCAAGCGAGGAGCTCCTAGTACCAGTCCCTTGCTGCCAAAGCGTCATAACCCCTCCAGGCATAGGCGTCACCCTGTGTAAAAAGAAGAATATGTTAAGTGCATGGCCAGATAAAAGATTGTAATGAATGTCAAAGCAAATTACATGAAAGGGATAAAGGTCCTCACCTCGGACACATCATGAGAGAGATGCGATGTATGCTCATGCAAAAAAAAGTCTTTGGGCATGCCGGGCGAAGTCCTCAAATCTCAACATGCCGCCGGGGGCCATCGCGTGTGTACGCGGGGGATAGGTAGCTGGGTCGAATGGCCTCACCCTCAACAGTGGTAACTCGGGCTTAGGCTCGAGAGGGTAAATCTCTTCCGCGACAATGTCAATGACAATATCTCCTGTCGCCCCATCTACTGCATCTATCATTGGATCATCGACACCCGCGGTAGACGAAGGAATAGGTACCTTGTTACGGGCACTGTCATGTGGAATATCATCAGCCATGGAGAATGTGGTGGGTGGTGACAGAAAAACAAGGAAAATGAAAGAAATAGGTGAAAACACCAAAACTATAAGAGAAAAAGAGAGAAAAAAGTAAAAACTCGGAAGGGGGTACATGGAAACCAAGAAAACCCGTGAGAAACAAGAAAAAAATAATGAGAAAGCAAAAAAATCGATCAAATCAAAATCTAATCAGTTCAAAATGTAGAGGGCCAAAAGGGTTTTATGAAAAAAGTTTGCGTGGATCGTTGGGTAGCGTGAATGGAGTGAGAATCTAGAGAGAGAGAGAGAGAGAGCAATAGTGTTTTTAGAATTTATAGGTATGAAATAAGGGCTCAAAACTATGTTTTATAGAGCCATGGGGGTGAAATCGCGTAACTGCCCCGACATCGGCACGTTTGGCCGGCCGGCCAATCTGTTGTACGTCCAGCCCATTTTTTGGGCCGGTTGACTGTTCCAATGTACTTTGATGATTTTTACTAGGCTTTTGCCTAATTGGAAGCATGGGTGGTCTTGTATTCATCTTAAAACTAGAAAATTGAAGAATTTGGGTTTGTTTAAACTTTGGACAAATTTTGAAATTCCATTTTGGGTGCACCGTCCTGGGTCCCGCCATTTCTCCGAAGCGTGAATGTGCCTTGACCTCAAGCTCAAGTAGGTTTTACCATCTTTTCAGCATGTGAGAACCTTTGACTATGAGTTGAAGGTGGAAGTTTGAAAAACAGAAAAAGAAGAGGAAGATCCCCGGCAGAACAGGGTTGTTCGTCGCTACTTCCCTCCATGAGGTGTTTTCAAAGCCACCACTTTTGGTTTATCTTTTATATTATGTTGCATGTTATGTTGAATGAAACATGCAGTGCATTGTATTTTGCATCAACTACAGCAAATATCTTGCATCCATATGCATCGTGCCTATTCATCTTGTTGTGATTACCCTTGTCACTCGACGGTGTGATTTGGCTTGTTGCATGCATTAAGCTTGTTCATCCTTTCTATGCGAGGCATGGTTTGGCTTGCATTTTTCACCCTTTCTACATGAAACGTGGTTAGGCTTTCATTTCTCACACCTTCTCTGCGTGAAATGCAGTTTGGCTTGTGTCTTGTATTTTATCATCCTCTCTACGTGAGACGTAGTTTGGATTGCATTTCTCACACCCTCTCTACTTGAAACGTAGTTCGGCTTGTATTTTTTTATCCTCACTAAGTGAGACATAGTTTGGTTTGCATCTTTTATCCCTCTCTGCGTGAAACGTAGTTTGGTTCGCATCTTTCATCCCTCTCTACGTGAAACATAGTTTGGCTTGCATCTTTCACCATCTCTACGTGAAACGTAGTTTGGCTTGTATTTTTCATCCTCTCTACGTGAAACGTAGTGTGGTTAACCTTCCCTCTATCTATATGAGATACAGTTAGATACGTCTGTTGCTTACACCACCTTTGCACCCTCTTCGCGTGAAATGCGTTAGGATGTTGATTTATCTGGTTACAACCTTTCCTCTCTCCATATGAGATACGATTAGAGACACCTATAGGTTACATCATTCTTCCCTCTTTTCACGTGAAACGCGTTAGGATGTTTATTTACCTAATTATAACCTTCCCTCTCTCTGTATGAGATACGGTTAGATATGCTTGTTAGTTGCACCACCCTTATTTCCTTTCATGTGAAATGCATTAGGATATTGATTTGAAGTTTGTTAAAACCTTGCCTCTCTCCATATGAGATACGGTTAGATACGAGTATTGGTTACACCGTCTTTCTTCCTTTCATGTGAAACGCCTTTGGAATTGGCATTTGCTTACTCCTTTCTGTGTGAGGCATGGTTAGACTTATTTGGATTTAAGCTTGAGGCTTGTTTCATTCATATGTTGTCATCTTGTTATTACTCATTGCAATGTCTTGCATGATCATGGATTTTAAAAAATCATCGATTTTGCGAAATGTATAAATCCAATTTCCAAGTGCATTTTTGAGCATGTCATTTGCATCTTGGCCTTGAACTACGCTAGTTTGATTCCTTGCAAAAGGATACGTAAGCAAGTTTCGAGTTCAACTAATTGCATTTGCATTTTGTTTGTTTGCCCAAGTCTTATGGCCTTGTCAAAAGGATCATCTTCAGGCTTTAACATTCACTCACGTCATGAAATGAATTTGATTTCTGTCAAAGAGGGGCAACTGTAGACACCCCATTTTGACCACCCTTAAGACTTAGGCGCTTCACTCTAAACACTCGATGATGAAATGTTACACTGTGCAATCGTTCGATTCTTCAGCAAAAGGATTCGATTTCAAGCTTTAAAACCTAAACCTTACACCCTATTTTGACCAAAACCTTATTTTTTCTAACCTAACCACTCAGAGAATAGTTGGCCAACAGATGGCCAGCAAGCCATTTTCATCGGGTCGGCTATACATCCTCATGGCCGGTCGGCCATGTTTAGTGCAACAGATATTTTGCAGCAGCCAGCTGCTCCCATGCACATGCTTGAACTAGCTGTCTTTGTTACAAATATTTGCGACGTGAGAAGCTGAAATTCTATAAATACAACACCCACCTTTCACTACTAGAAAAAGCACTTTTTTCGACCGTCACAAACCGTCGCAAATAATAAAAATACCGTCGCAAAAGACCTTTTGCGATGGCTCATGCGACCGCATATGGGGGACGCGAATGTGGGGGTGTCAAATACTTTTTGCGACGGCAAAACAATGGTCACAAATTATTTGCGACCACCTAAACTACTTATAGCGACTGCTATTTTGTCGTCGCAAAAAATAAAGAAAAAATACTAACAAGTTTTTTGGCGACCATTTTGTTACCATCGCAAATAGTTTTCAATGACATTTATAAATAGTACAATAATAGCTTTTTAACAATGAATTTTTTGTTGTTGCAAATAATTTTTTTAAAAATCTAAATAATATAACTAGATTTACATAATATGTCTTTCATAAGCCATGATACAAGCACATGCCTCTAAACGACTCTGTGTGCTTGTGAAACTTCAATTTTGGCCAAAATTGCATCTCTCTCTTCCTGTTGACCAAAACCAAGTTAACATTTCAAAGACATGTTTTGACAACACAACAAGACATTTGCAAATAAAAAACAGAGCAATCAAGGAAAAAATAAAGAACTCCAATGAAGATAGTCAGAATGGTTGATGGATGAGAATGAGAGATCTGGCTAGGACTACCACATCAAGTTAAAATGTAGGTGGTAGTAATATGTACTTCATGCACAACATAAAAAAGAAAAAGATTCTCCTCAAATGGCAATTTTATGAAAACATTAATATATATATCCACATTTCAGGAGTATCCAAAAATAAATAAATAAATAAGAAGAAGAAAAGAAAACCACAGTTCCCTTCAACATTAACAGGTTCACTACAACACTGTAGTTGCCACACCAGGAGATTTGCATAAGAGCAATTTAAGTAACTTCAATGGCACTCAACAAGCAGAAATTATCAATAGTTGACAACTCCAAACTCCAAAATAATGTAAATTCATGTAATAACTGGAGGAAACGAAGTCCTAAAGAAGAAGGTTAACAGCAGCACACATGATGTGAAATTAACTGAAACTGAAAATTATTGAACTCATGCCAATACCTGATACAGATAAGTTCGAAAACAAAGGAAGAATTAGCAAGCAAATATTTTGATAAACAAGTATAAATCATATAAAATATACAATAGAGTAGAGATTTGAAGCAAAATTGCAAAACAGAATCGAAGAGTTCAAGATGTTGAGGAAGTTGAGGATGGCAAACCACATAAGATAAACATAGACGAAAACTCACTCCAAGAAAAGGACAACCTCATAAAAAATTACAAAAAAAAAAAAAAAAAACAAGAGAGAAAAAGCGTGGCCTGTATAAGTAGACATGAAGTCTTTAAATACTAGACACAGAAAGATTTACCTTGCATATATTATCGGGAGGTCGTAGAAACACCTTTTTCTGATCAGTTGACGCTACTGAGGAATGTAAAGGAAGAAGCCACTTAGAAGATCTTCTACCAAATTGGTAAGAAGCAGCTAGTTTATCAAATAATGTGTGGATCTCTGAAACTCTCTGTCATGCAATTTATGCAACAACAATTACTTCAGCAATTAATCAAAGACACATACTATGTTTTTCCAATAAAATCAAAACTACATAAATGACACGTATGAAAGCATTCATTGGACTTACTGGTAAGAAAACCAGTATGGCACCCTCTGGGTGTGTTTCATCAATGTAATGCACCAGATCTTCAAGAAGATCATAATCAATAACATCTTCATTCAACCTTCTCTGTGGTAGATTAGGAAAAATTATAGGGTCACCATCCTAGATAAAGCAACAGTTATATGTTATGAACACCTAAAAAGTACATCTCCAAGATGTTTACCAAATTCTTTCGAGTTTGATCACTATATGTTTGATAAGTACTAGGAATATAGTATGGGTTTATGAAATCTTCAGACAGAATTGATTTATCTCCCCATCCACATAAAACTAGATTTTTCTTCCCCATGTGGTTGCTAACAGGATCATTCTGCAGCCATGAAATTCAAGAATTCATAAGGATTGATTTTCAAAATAATACTTCATTAACTACAAATCAATAAAGGAAATAACTCACAGAAATAAAACACTATAAGCTTCTGTACACTCCGCATGAGTACCAAAGAAAATACGTAAGATAACATGTACCAGAGCAAAGTACAAAATCTTATATTTCACATTTTATCTTACAAAATGCTTATTGACAAGGGAGAGGGTGAAAGCTGCAGATCTGGGGGTAAAAAAAAGAACAAACTTGAAATCTTAAAAGTAATAATCTAAGATCCACATATTAAGATACCTTCTTTGTAGATGTATCATCTCTTAGATAAGCTGGAGAATCTGAAGCATGACGATAGTTAATACTTTCATATATATCCTTGAGAAAGTGTGTTGAGACAGGCTGTGTTTGGTCTTGAGCAGTAATTACTGCGCAGCGACCGAAGTATCTTGAAAATAGATCTGAATCAACAGTTGTTGACCTTAACATTGGAGATATAGATAAACACACAAGAGCAAAACAAACTTTGCAATTATGAACAAACATATAGAATAAGCACTATTTATGAGCTGCAACCAGACAAAAGAATAACTCTCAATTTTGGGGTGCTATGAGCAGATTGCTTCTCAATCAGGTTCTTCAAAACAAAGTAGAAAATCACCCTGTTACGAAAAACACAAACTTTAAAATTTGTCCCAAATCGATCTTCAATGGTTCTGTTATGCCTTCTATATTTTGTAGCCAAAATAAATATGAAATATGAAAATATTACCAAATCAAACCAAGCCTTAAGTCCCATCAAATAGGGTAAGCTAAATATGAAAATATTACGTTAATAAAAAAAACTACTTTGTTGAACCCTGTAATCTAGTGAATAGCAACCAAAGCCAATGATAACTTTGCTTTAATTTATCAATGATCAATAATTTGATATCAATTGTTGTGATAAGCGCAAATAAATAAATAAATCATATGAGAAAGGACTCCCAAGGGCATATTGCTTACAGTTAGAAATACTATCAAATCATCAATCAAAAATTAAAGTGAAAGTAATTCAAGACAGGTACTAGGAATAAGCATCATGGCCGGCATGCAAAGATAATCTAATCTGTATGAAGCCAAACATGATAATTTAAAAGCTATCCATGAATGAAAAGCTACAAAAGTTGATAGGTGGCACTTAAAGGTCATTATACCATACAATAGAAAATGCTATCATAAGAACATGATCATCTTATTCCCAAATTTCAAATTACCAGGTTTTAGTTAGACCATGGAAAAATCTATCAATTTCCAGAATAAGCAGGTTTCACATGAAGAGTTGCTTAAAGATGACTAGAAACACCAACCTACTTCAACAATTAATTTAGGAAAAGGAGATGGAGGTGGAAAACTGGTAAAACAACTAACCCTGATGGAAAGGCGATCAGACAACAAAATTTAGTTTCCTTTCCATCGAAATGGCCAAAATGTTTTTGTTTCCTAAAAAATCAACACAAATCATTATAGGAAAAACAAAATTCCACTGTTTTCATCAAAACATAACAAAATGACCTGAAACTCATCGAAACCTACCGCAACAATGATTTGTTCCAACACATATCAGGATTCTCAAACGCATTGACAGGACGCTATGTACACAATGAAGCTCAAAGATAGTCTTTGTGTGTATGTGCGCGTGCGCGTGTGTAATGTAGGTGAATTTTGAGGTAGATGAAACGCATGAGAGGTGAGCTTACTCTGCTGCATTTGAGTGCTCTGAGAGAACTTTTCCATGGCAGAGTTAGGGTTTCTCTGCGACGAATCGTGCAAATTGCAGAGAGAGAGTAGATAATTGTATGCAGATACAAAGAGAGCGAGATAGTGTGTGTGTGTGTGTGAGAGAGAGATAGAGAGATCAATCGATTGAGATCAAGAGGGATAGAGAGATTCATACTAGTGAGCGAGAGCGAGAGAGGGAGGTTGAGCGAGCCAAGGTAGGGAAAAACTAAGGAAATTGAGCAAATAAATAAAAGAAAATAGGGGAAATAAATGTTAAATATAAAATGGAGTTTTTTTTTTTTTTTTTTTTTTTTTTTTTTTTTTTTTTTTGTGACGGTCAAACAAGCGGTCGTAAAAAAATAGTCGCAAAAAGTCATTTTTCTAATAGTGTTTATAGTTTGGGGTTAGAAAAATTTGCCAAGAGCCTAAAGCTTGCCCAATACACTTCTCTACCCTCTTTCAATATAGATACATAATAGATACACCATCTAAGCTTAGACTTGAAGCTTTTTGCTGAGATTTTGAATACAATTTCAGATACTTGAGAGTGTTTAGCTTGATGTTTGTGAACAAAGAAGACCATCCTCTCTTTTAAGAGATGAACTTTGAACTCTTTCACCATCTTTTCTCTCTCTTTTTCTTGTATTTCCATACTATTTTTCAAAAAATTTTGAGGCCTGAAATATGTGATTTAAAGTCACAAAAAAAGAGGAGGGGTTAGCCACCATTTCTTAGGCTTGTTGGCTAGATGAAACCTTTTGGTTTTCTTCCATTTTAGCTCACTTTTTTCACCTCTTAAAACTAATTCAGCACTATTTTTTATGTTGTTTGAGTGTTATTTAATGCGTTTCTTTATGCTTTGAATACTATAGTTGTGTTGTTGTAAGTCCTCCCAGATTTGGCGTGTTTAGGACATAGCGACCAATCTGTTTGAGTTGATTGTTTTACTTGTAAATTTCTTGCTTTCATATTATTGTTGTCCACCTTGAAGCTGGGTAGTAGCTTCCATGCTCAAGGTGTTGAAAAAATCTTTTTCGATCATTTTCGTAACATGGAAATGGATGTCTCATCCTTGTTCCATGAAAAAGAGGAGTTGTCAACAACTTTGGCAAGTTCTGTTGTAGACACCCCATTTTTTACCGACCTTAAGACTCAGACGTCACCGATTGAGCGCTTGGTGATGTTGCATATTGTGCTCATTCTGAGGTAGCGAAGTTTCAGCTGCCTCGCCTCGCCTCGCCTCCCCTCCCCTCTGGACTTCCGGACTTTTCTGTGCTTTGCCTCGGTTTGCGAACCAGGCCCTGTTTTTGCTATTTTCTCTTCCCGAAGGGAGGGAGAGGTCTCGTAGACCATCTCTCAGTGGCCGTAGGTTACGTTTCGTGGTCGTAGGCCATTTTTCCCGTTTGGAGCCCGGTTTTCGGTTTTCGGAGCCGTCGGCCGTGTGCCTCGGTTCGGGATGGCTTAACTACCTCCGTTTGCTCCGGTTTTTGTCACACACCTTATTTCCTCCCATTTGAGGGACACTACGGCCCGAGAGACCAACTTCGTGGTCGAATGCCACCTCTGGTGCTTAATAGTCAGTTTTTGGGGCCCCGGGCCACGCGTTTCGGTCCCCGAGCCTCCGTTTTGCATCCGTCTTGGTCCATTTTTGGCGGGGACCTTATTTTCATTGTTAGAAAGGTTGTAGGAGGATGGGAGGCCAGCAATTTTTCTAAAAAACCAGTTTTATTTCTTCATCGCTCTTCATCGCCCGTTTTCTTCACTAGGAAGCTGGTTTTTCCCACTCCCGGGCCACTTTTTCTGACTTTCCACCACACCATTGTGTTGTACACACCTGGGAGGCCACCAATATGGGTAGGCCGGCCAACAATTGTTCTTGACCCTTTTGAACCCCTCTAAAAAGCTGGTTTTTCTCTCTCCTGGTTCACATTTTCTGGGTGTTGACCATACAACTGTGTTGCACTCATCTGGAAGGCCACCTTTTTGGGGTGGCTGGCCAGCAATTGTTGTTGACCTTTTTGACCCCTGGTCGGCCAACCAGGGGAGGTGGCCGGCCGGCCACCTGGCCCTTTTCCACCTGGCCGGCCATGTTTGTCCCTTCTGGTGCATTCCAGCTGTGCCAGCTGTTTTGCACCAGACCCTCTGCCCGAGGGGCTGTCCTTTTGGAGGGCCATTTGAATTCGTTTTTTCCCCCTTTTTCTTTGGCTCCTCTCCTCTATAAAGCCAACCCTTGAGCTTCATTTCTAAGGGTTAGACATATTTGCTAAGGCATAGATCCATCTTCCTCCACAGCTCTCTCTTCCAAGCTCTAAAGTCCATTATCCTTGGCCATTTACACTACAACTCATAGCCTACCAGCTCCACACTCCATTCCAGCACCTTGGCGGTCATTTGCAGAGGTAGAGAGCTCACATTCTTGGTCCAAAAGCTGTTGGAGGTCGGCTCTACAAGGGTAAGTCCTCATTTCCCCTTTTCTAGCCTTATTTTGCTTCATATCTTAGCCCTTTTGCTTGCATTTTTGGGCTCCGAGATAAACTAGAAAAGATCTTATTTTGAGCTCCTCTTCAACTTTGTTTGAAAAAACTTTGCTGTTTGGAGTCATCTACTCCCCCTTTGTGCTTTATCTCCCTTTTAGGGCTTATTTTGCATGACATATTAGCCTTATTTGTGAGCATTTCTGGGCTTCGACCAAAACTGTGAAGTGTCTTATTTTGAGCCCCTCGTCAACTTTGTTGAAGGGCTCTTTTCTGTTTGAGACCATGTGCTGCCCCTTGTCCTTTATCTCTCTTTTAGGGCTATTTTTGCATCATATTTTAACCTTACTTGTGAGCATTTTCGAGATTTGGTATAAACTGAAAAAAAATCTTGTTTTGACCTCCTCTTTAAGTTTTCTTGACGTCACTTTTCTGTTTGGGGTCTCTTTCCCCCTGTGCATGCTTCATTCCTTCATGATTAGGGCTATGCATTAGAGCACTTGCATTGGCCATGGTTTGGCCTCTTAGCCACTGAAATCCAGTGGATTTTCAGTGGCTTAGATGCATCTTTGAAGGCCAAAATCAGAGGGGGGTGACCCCCTCTCTCCTTGTCTTGTTTGGTGGTCTTTTAGGCCTTCCTAAGGGACCCTATTTTGCATGCATTGAGGTCACTTTTTAGGCTTTATTCTGAGGGTTTTGACGTCTGCCTCAGCTCTGTTTGAGGCCCTTTTGGTCATATTTTCTGTCTATGATGCATGTGTAGAGCAATCCCATTCAAGGCCTCTCAAAGAGGCCTTTCTTTGCATGTTTCTGAGACTGATTCTAGGGCCTATTTGGTGGGTTTTAGGGCTTTCATAACCCATTTCCAGAGTTGGTTTGGTCTTGCTAAGTGTCTATCTTATATGTGCGTAATAACCCCTTGTATGGCCCTCTAAAGGAACTCACCATTTTTGCATGTGTTGGCTGCATTTCAGAGGTTATTTGGGCATATTTTGACATGTTTTGTTCACTGATTTTTGCTGGTTTGATGAGTTCTCATACGCTTCACATACATGCCATGTAAACCATGTTTGCTAGTCAAAGTTGCATGCTATTTTAGTCCATCTTGCTAGCATCTTTTGGTCACACTTTGAACTAGAAATGTTCATGTTTTGGGACTGCCTTGGCTCTTTCTTTGTGCTTCTTAGTCAAAAAATGCATGCTTTGTATAGCTATAAGTCAATACATGTGCCTAGTTTTGAGTTTCGGGATTTACTTCATGCATCGGGTGCCATATTTCCATGTTTCGGGATCATTTAGCATCATGCTCCAGTGCTGGAATTTACATGTTCATATGCCATCTCTCATCATTTGCCATGCCTTGTTAGAGTTGCATGTTGCGTCTTAGGATCGGCCTTCGGTTTACATGCATGTGTGCACGCATTTCGGTTGTCTCCTTTTCATCTAATGGCTACTGATATGAGTGTGGCTGAGGTCCACTCATGTTGGTGTAAGTCCATCATGCATTGTGTATGTCATCTTAGTCCTTTGCATTGCGTATGCTAGGTTGTATGTTAGGATTGCATTCATGCATGTCATGCATATTGCATTGTGTTTGGGATAGGAGTTAGCCCAAACACGGGAAACGAGGGATGTTTCGTACTCCGAGTGACGGAATGTGTCTCAATTCCCAGTCGCCGACACTCCGGATTAACCATGATGGAGTCTCGGTCTTGTTGTGTTTATATGTGCATTCATTTCACATTGAGTCGTGCAATTCGACTCCTCGGCCATCATGCATCGAAATGCATGATTGGTGGCACGAGGATCGACGTATGCACACATATGTGAAAATACTTTGCCATGCCCCTTTCTTGCTCTCTGTTGCAGCAAATCAGAAATCGGCAGTCTTTTGGAGCTTCGTGCAATATTCCGGGCTTAATTGTAAACAGAGGCTAATTGGGGCATCGCAATGGATTTCCGCGCAAGGCAACTCAAGCGTGCATCATTCATCATTTGGAACGAAGCTGAGGTGGTCCATAGATTTACGTGCTAGTTTACTGCTTTCCTAGTTAAATTTGTTAATTAATTAGGGTTTTGTACTTATTTGTACTGTATTATTTATTCGGGACTGTATTATTTATTCGGACCCTCCGCGCGAGGGCAATGTTGTAATAAGTGTGCGTGTGTGTGATGTATGTCTTCCAAGCCCACGTCTTTCTCCCTTTTATTTACCAGCTTATGATGGTTAGATTAGGACATGTTTCAATTAGCATACAGTATGATAGCATGTTTGCATTCATTCATCTGTTTTGCATGCACCGGGCTCGGCGCATCATACTCACTGCATTGTATTTCAATTCCGAGTTGAATACATGTTAGCTATAGCATTTCATATGCCATGTTTGGAATAGCCGAGGCTATCTTAGTTGCATTTTGCATGTGTTGCATTAGGCATTTCTGTATAGTTAGGATCATGCATGGATTTCTAATATAGCTTTTGTTTTGGCTTGGAGTACTCGGTAAGTTTTTATGCTTTAGCATCCTTGCATGTGTGTGAGTGACTGCCATGATAGCATGCTAACCATGAGGCTATATGCTTATGTGATATAACTGCCTGAATGCCTGTTGGTGAAGGTTTGGTTGTTTGGATTGGAACAATGCATCGACCGTGAGTTTTATGCCCACTAGATAGTGGCAAAACCATCTTTTCTAAGCCCACCCAAGGGTGGCAAAATCTGTATTTTAGCCTACTTGCGAGTAGCAAACTGTTTTTCAAAACAAACATGAGATGTTTTGTTCCAATTTAGGCGACCCAGTCTATACTTGTATGCTGTGCGCATCACGTAGTAAATCCAGGATAATAACCGGAATAAGAGCACATAATGTTTTCAAAATTAGATATCATGGTTAGTAGAGGCCGATCTTTGATCGGGCGAGCGGGGGTGCTCACGAAGTGACCTTCCCTAATCGTACCTAAGTTCCCGAGCCGAGGCAACTTTGGTGATGACGGACATGTGGCCTTAGGCAACGAGTCAGGGTTTCCTAAATTTCCCCCAAAATAAAATATTTAGGGGGCGACTCTGTATCTGGAAAAGTAGTCCATGTTTGGCACTTCTTTTCTAACAATCTATTTTCTCAAAACGATTTGCCGGATTTGGACTCTTTGGTTCAGATTAAGAACCGTGACATTGAGTCCTGAACTGTAGTGAGCCCAAATGAACAGAACGGGACTCATCCTCCCGGGACGTTCGGGGACGTCTACAGTTTCTAGCGACTCTGCTGGGGATTTAGAGAACTTGACTCGAACTCATGATATCTTGTTTTGATTATACTTGTGTGTTTCTTTGCATTACATTTGCATTGGTACGCCTAGGACACCATGTTTGCCATCTGCTATTCCTGAGCGGTTTGCCAGAGGCTGCGTGCCATAAGGCTTACCGGTTACGGGCTCTGCCAGTATGGAAACACAAACCCCGGTTTTACCGGGGCACCCTTTTGACCATTCGACCTAGTGCATATTCAGAATCCATAGTGACCATTCCAAACTAGGACAGGTTGCTTACCCGATTATAGGTTGTTTGAAACCGCTGTGTGCGTAGTGAAACCCTAGCTCCTAACAAAATAGGACAGGGAAACCCTACCCCTCCATAGGGGTGTTTTGGCTCTTACTTGCTTGATACGTGCTGTCAGAGTGTGTCTTTACAGGTTGTATGTGTCAGTTTACAAGTCTGGGTATCAGGCCTGCGGGCATCAGTATTTGGAAGAATCAGTTTTACCTAAGGGTATCAGTTTACCGGCAGATTTTTGGACAGAATTCAGTAGAGAGCACACTCATTCAACTATGCTCATATCTGTTCAGGTGAAATCAGGCTGAGATGTTGTCTGTTTTCTCTTTTGCTAGGGGGTCGTGGAACTATAGCTTCAGAGGGCTCCAATATCCCCGAGGTTCATCGGACTTGTGCTGATAGACTTTGTCAGGTCAGAGATTCAGTTCAAGGGCAAATCAGTGTTCCTTCGCCGGAGGCAGGGTAAAAAGGTCAGTCAAGCACAGATCACCAGTTCAGCAGTTACCAGATCAGTGGCCCTTATCCACCCCACCAGTGAACAGTCAGGCTGAGGTCTCAGTTTCTACTGCAGGGATAGATATACCAGTCAGTCAGATGGATCAGTAGAACACGTCAGAGATGGAGGCAATGATGCGTCAGATGCAGGAAAGTATGAAATTCATGCAGCAAGATGCTGTCCGCCAAGCGGAATTTGCCAAACAGCAGGCTGCGGTCATGACCCAGCAGGCAGAGCTAATTACCCGGCTACAGCAGCAAGTCGGAGTATCAGCCTCACATCAAGCTCCTCCCCCACCAAGAGATCCAATACCCGGGGAGACACCAAATGTTCAGAATATCTAGGAGGATACAGACATCCTGACAGGGCAGGCTCCGCCCCCAATTCTACCTCAACTATCCAAGGCACCCACTCCTATCAATCAACTGGACTCTCCTTTTGAGTTCGAGGTGGATCCTACAGCGTTGAAGTTGAGCAAGCTTGAGAAGCTGTTCAAGAAATCTCAAGGTATGAAGTCCATCCCGGACATTGAGGACGGGTATACCGACGCGGCTGTGACGCTGCCAGATCGGTTCAAGATGCCACAAATTGACCGTTTTGATGGATCCGAGGATCCCATGGTGCATCTCCGTTTGTTTTTGGACATACTAAGGCCGATGGGCCTCACCAGACTACAGAAGCTTTCATTGTTTGGCCGGACCCTGTCAGGTGTGGCGGCCATCTGGTACACGAAACTGGAAGACGATGTTAAGAGGAATTGGGATGAGATGGCCGAGGCTTTTGTCGCTCAATACTCCTATAATACGCAGATTGAGATCACAACCCGTGATCTCGAGACGACTAGGCAGGAGCCTAAGGAGAGTTTTTCTGACTTCGTAACCCGGTGGAGGGCCAAGGCCTCAATGATGACCATAAGGCCGATGGATAAAGATCAGATTCGGATGATTGTGCGCAATCTCCAGCCCAAGCTTATGCAGAAAATGATTGTTCTCCCCTTCCCTACCTTTTCAGATATACATGAGATGGGGGTACAAATTGAGGATGCTATGAAACAGGGTCTGATTGACCGAGACAAGGAACAGCCCAGGAGGGCGTTTTCCCGTAGTTCGAATGCAACCACCAGTGGTGATGCGGCCGCAAGATCTTCTAAAGTGGGCATGGTTACTACTACCACATCAAAACAGCTACCCCATTCACCGGTGCGTCCGGAAGTAGCTCGCGAGCAGCCAAATAGCCACCCCAAGCCAAGAAGGTTTTCACCCCACTTTATATGTCTTTGTCAAAGGCTCTAGGGGTTTTGATCAAGAAAGGGCATCTGAAGCCCCTGGAGCCGCAGCCATTACCAAAGAACCTCCCTTTCTCACACAACCCAGCCGACTACTGTGCCTTCCATCAGCGAGCTGGCCATGACACTGACATGTGCTTTCGTCGCCGCCACGAAATACAAGATCTAATCGACAACGGGGTCATCGTCGCACCAAGTCCTGCAAAGTCTATCGGCACTTGATTAGTGAACTTACGGGGGATAAGGTGACTATGTGATCGGGGGATGAACCACCTGCGGATGGCATTCGATTTACTCCAGATATGGCGTATGGCATGCACCGTTTTGAGCATTTGGCGAATGCTACATTCTGACTTGGGTATTGAGTCAGTCTTGTTGTTTTGTTTTGAGTCTGTCCTTTTGTTTTGAGTCAGTCTTTTCATACTGAGTCAGTTGAGGTCTGTCTTGTCGTATCGAGTTAGTCCTGTTGTATAGGAGTCGGGTGATCCCGGGGGTGTTACCTCGGACATCATTGTTTTGTTTCGTGTTTGTCTTTTTGCTTTCTTTGAGTCTGTTCCTACCGAGGAGCCAGTTGTGCCAACAGATCTCAATGAAACAGCTGTGATTTTCACACTCTTGTATTTGCTTCGGCCGTGCGCCAGTTGTGCCAGAAAATTTGAATCGAACGGCAGTACTTTTCGCCTACTTTTTTGTGCCTTGAATTCATTACATTGACCTAAGTTTTTCAAAACTTTTTGAACACTGCGATGAAAACAAAAAAGAAGGAATTCCTCGGGATTTGAAAAAATTTGATCAATTGAGAGAAAGAGAGGCACGCTAAGCCCTTAATGAATGAAATCATACTTGTTAATGTGAGTACTGAGAAGGATCCTGGCTTGATCCAGATTGGTTCTACACTGTCTTCAGCGCGAGCGATTAGTCGCTTTCTTAAAAGGTTTCAAAAACGTTTCGCGCCATTCTGCGAAGACCTGTGTGAAATCGCTCTTGAGATTGTGCAGCCTAGGATCGCTCTCAGCCTCGAGACTCAACCCCTTGCTTTCAAACCTTGGACCTTAATTCAGAGTGTTCAACAGTCAACCGCAATGTGAGGCCTGTGTGGCCAGATTTGAAGCATCCCGCGAACTAGGGGCAAGGAAAGTCAGATCAAGAAGATCAAAAGGTTAAAAGAAGCTTGCGAAGCTAGATCAGAAGCACCCCTCGAACTAGGGGCAAAAATGTCCGATGTGCTCGAAGAGCTGAAGGTGGGCCATTTTTGCAAATCAATGAAGACTAGCAATGTGATACCCCTGTTCTATAATATGCTAAATTGGTCCTTAATTTGTTTATGGTTATGTGTTTAGCATGATTTTGTGTGCCATTATGTGATAATATGTGATTTTGAATTCGTATCTGTTCACCGTAGGAATATCTGTTTGAATAATCTGCTTTAGAAATTAAATTGAGGGCCTTATCGGTCGCGGAACCCGGAATTGACTGCGCCATTGTGATTGGCATAATTTTTAGAGCCTACGGTGAAGTTTAATGGAAAATTGATTCTGGTCAATTTAAACTGATTAAATTGATAATTGAGTGCCCTATTATTTTATATTAAAATATTGATAGTGGGACTTGTTGGATGTTAACATATACTCTCCCTTAGCTCTATTCAACTCAAACATCTGAGTTATACACTTGAGAGAGAGAGAGAGAGAGAGAGAGAGAGAGAGAGTTTCGGCTTTAGAGAGAGAAGGGGGAGAAGTATTGTGCAATTTGGCTTAAAGCTTGAAGAATTTGAAGATTAAGCTCAAGTTTGGCTAGAACTTGGGTGTTTAAGGCTTCTAGGTGAGTAATTGTTCCTTGAATCATGGATTTTGTTTGCTAATTGTAAAGTTAGATTTGAACAAGGAGAAAGAACATGAGTTGAGTTAATTTTGTTGAATTGAAGCTCATATGTGCATGCATGTAAGAAATTATCTCGAAGTGCATGTTTGAGCATGAAGATGTATAATCCATGTGTAAATTCCATGGAAGCTCATGTTATGATCATCGTTTGTGCCATCTAAGTTGAGAACGATGAGCATCTTCCACATGCATGTACAAATCTTAGAAGTATAAGTCTTGAATGTTGAATTTAAACATGTTGGTGTTGAGTTTGGCACATTGAAAGCCATGCATGTAGGTTAATCAAGAAGTTGAGCCTCATAATGTTATAATCTTGCATTGGTACCATATTGGTGTGATCATATTTGAGATTTGAGCCTTTGCATGCAAGAATGGTAGCTGGGAAATTGGTTTGAAGCTCAAGAACATGTTTTGGATTTTCCAGAAATTTGAGTCCCGCTCGAGCGGGGAGACTGCCGCTCGAGCGGAGAAATTGTGCTCCCAGCATTTTCTGCAGACATGGTTCCCGCTCGAGCGGGGAAGTTGACGCTCGAGCGGGGAGCTATGTAGGCAGGAAAGTCCGCTCGAGCGGCCGAGTTCGCACTCGAGCGGGAATTGAAGGCAACCAGTACTTTTGCAGACCTAAGATTCCACTCGAGCGGGGAAGTCCACGCTCGAGCGGGGACCCTATTTTCTAAAATCATGTTTTTGCATTTTGTGTCCTGTTTTCCGTTCTCTTTCACTTACAAGCACTCTTGGGCATATGTTGAGCATTGTAAATGAGTTAATGAGATAATAATAATGCCTAAAGAGGAATATGTGAATTAAAGAACGGATTAAACTGCTAATGACCCTTTTGTGTTCATGAAATATGTAGGGTCAAGCTCCAGGGCAAATCCACAAGCCGATCACTGTGAGTAATATCATTATTTGAATGCTTGTGTTATGAATGTCCAATTGTTTACTCCCTTTAAGCTTTATGAATTGCTAATTGGGATTGTGGACGTAAGTCTGATATGAATGCATAAATGGACCCAAGGTCGTTTTGAATAAGCATAAATGGACCCAAGGTCGTTTTGGATAAGCATAAATGGACCAAAGGTCGTTTTGTTAAACATGAATGGACCCAAGGTCGTTTTGATGAACATGAATGGACCAAAGGTCGTTTTGATACGAATGTATGGGCCGAAGGCCGTTCTGGCATGAATGAGTGGGCCAAAGGCCGTTTTGAAATGAATGAGTGGGCCAAAGGCCGTTTTGAAATACATGATTGGGCCAAAGGCCGTTTTGACATAATCGAATGGGCCGAAGGCCGTTTCATCATGAATGTAAATCTGAATGGGCCAAAGGCCAGTATGTACGGAACTATGGTTACTTGATTTAAATTACCCCTATATGTGTTAACTACAGATATGAATTGGGCCCAAGGCCGTTTGGAAAGTGTTTTTCTACGTCATGTTGCATAAATTCTGTAATTGATGTTATTCACTGGGCTATCGCTCACGCTCATTCATGTCTTTGTAGGTGAGCCAAGAGAAGTCCAGACCCAGCCTCAGTGAAGCCTGTGTAGAACAACCCAAGTTTTGGAGAGTCAGTCCTTGTGTCTCACGCATGAGACCCATCTTCGCCTTTTTGTTATCTATTTTATGTTGTCGAGATGGCGAAGACTTTGTGTAATTCTGTATATAGTTTTGATAGGTTGGCTTGGACTTATATGATCCTGTTTATATAGAACTCATGCTACTGTTTTACTGATGTGAGTTATTAATGTCTATGTATATAATAGTTTGATGTGCCATGTGAGACACAGCTCTATGGACAAAGTTTTGATTTGCTTCCGTTTGGCCCCATTAACTCTGATTAAAATACGTTTGGATCAGTTTGAGGCCGTAGGTAATCTCATGATTACTGGTCGGTTACGTCCTTAACCCACGGGGGCGGGTTAGGGTCGTGACAGAGTGGTATCAGAGCACGAGTTAATAACTCACACACTTGTCCAAAGAGCAATGAGCGTCTAGATAAGATCTAGGATGCATTCATGAGATGAATATGAAATTGGAAGCGTTGATTATGTGCTTAAATGTTTTGATATGAACAATTATGTGTTGTAAGTTGTGAATTACTTGCATTGCAAATTACCGTGAATATGTATGCTCCTTGTTACATGCATACTTGTGCATATCCTGTATATAGCATAATGCAAGTTTAATCAGATGGTGAGAACCAGAGGAGATGAACTAGAAGAATCCTCAACTGCCAGAATGGACAGAATGGAAAGACTGATACAGGAAATGGCAGAAGCTTTGAGACAACAACAGGAGTGCAACAACAGTGGCAGCAACCACACCCGCCACCTCCACCTCAGGCACCACCCGTGCCAAATAATCAGAATGATGACCGGATTATAGCTCTCACCAAGGAATTCAAGAAAATGAAACCACCGCAGTTCCACGGGGGATTAGATCCTTTGAAAGCCGAAGCATGGGTCCTCGGCATTGAGAAGCTATTTGAAGTGTTCCCCTGTTCAGAGACTCAGAAAGTGCTTCTAGCCACTTTTATGCTAGAAGACGAAGCAAGGAGATGGTGGATGTTGATGCGAGAAAATCATAAGGATGTTGATTGGGTGAAATTCCTAGAAATATTCTATGACAAGTACTTCCCGCAGTGTGTTCGGGATAGGAAAGTGGCCGAGTTCATGGAACTCAAGCAGGATAGCATAACAGTGGCTGAGTATGAGGCCAAGTTCACTGAGTTGGCCAGGTTTGCGCCACATGTAATTGACACAGACTATAAGAAAGCAAGACATTTCGAAGGCGGACTCCGCAGTGACATCCTAGAGAGGGTGAATGTCCTAAAGCTGGAGACCTACATTGGGGTGCTTGACAGGGCCATCATATCAGAGGCTAATATAGCTAGACAAGCTAAGCCAGCAACAGAATGGAAGGGTAACAAAAGGCAAGGCTTCTTTTCGAAGAAGAAATTTCTGAAAAAGCAAAACACGGGCTCCTCCACTACTTCAAATTCTTCCCGAGACACAGCTCCATGTGCAATATCTGTAGCAAAAGGCACCGTGGGGTTTGTTATCGTGCATCAGGAGGCTGTTTCAAGTGTGGGAAACAAGGGCACATAGCCCGGGAGTGCAATCAGAATGGTGGGAAACTAGCAGCTAGTTCAACTGCATCAGTTCCAAAGCCGGGAAATACTGTGAGATCCGCTATTACCGGGGACACCGTGAGACAGGGGAGAGTTTTTGCACTTGTTCCGGGTGATACACGTAATGCCAATGCCGTTGTCTCAGGTACTATTTCAATATGTAATCAGGATGCTTTGTATTAATTGATTTGGATCAACACACTCATTTGTGACATATGCATTTGCATCTAGACTGAAAAGACCCCTAGAATTGTTGCCATATTTGTTATGTGTGTCTGCTCCATCGGGGGAATCTGTGTTGTGTGACTATATATATCGGTTTTGTGACATGCATATTGAGGATGCTACCCTATATGTAGATTTGTTGCCCTTAAACTTTAGACACTTCGATGTAATTTTGGGCATGGATTGGTTGACCAAATATTGTGCCACCATAGATTGTGTGACAAAGAGGGTTGTGTTTAAACCACCAGAACAGAAGGAGATTGTGTTTGTGGGAAATGGGGTAGTGCCTCCACCATATTTGATATCTGCAATGAAAACATATAAACTGATCATGAAAGGGTGCTAGGGTTATTTGTGTTATGTATTGACTGAGCAATCTGTGAATATTGAATTGAATAATATTCCCATTGTTAGAGAATTCCCAGATGTGTTTCCAAATGAATTACCAGGGGAATTGGTAGATAGGGAGATAGAGTTTACTATTGAGACTGTGCCAGGCACCCAGCCTATTTCTAAAACTCCCTACAGGATGGCTACCGCCGAAATGAAAGAATTAAAGGAACAGTTGCAAGACCTTCTTAATAAAGGGTTTATCCGGCCTAGCACTTCGTCTTGGGGCGCACCGGTGTTGTTTGTGAAAAAGAAGGATGGTACCCTGCGTCTATGCATCGACTATCGGGAATTGAATAAGGTAACAGTAAAGAACAAATACCCCCTACCCCGTATTGATGACTTATTTGACCAGTTGCAGGGATCACAGGTGTTTTCTAAGATTGATTTGAGATCCGGGTACCATCAACTGAAAGTTAAGGCAGAGGATGTCGAGAAAACCGCCTTCAGAACGAGATATGGTCATTTTGAGTTTCTTGTTATGCCATTTGGAGTGACTAATGCTCCGGCAGCATTTATGGACCTAATGAATAGAATTTTTAAAACCTACCTTGATGAGTTTGTTGTAGTCTTCATTGATGACATTTTGATATACTCTAAAGACAGACTTGAACATGAACATCATTTGAGGACTGTTTTACAAATACTTCGGGAAAGGAAATTATTTGCTAAACTAAAGAAATGTGAGTTTTGGTTGGATGAAGTTGTTTTCTTAGGGCATGTGATCAACAAGGAAGGAATTTCAGTGGACCCGCAGAAAATAGAGGCAATCGTGAATTGGCCTACACCGACTAATGTGACAGAAGTCCGTAGCTTCATGGGCTTAGCTGGGTACTACAGGAGGTTTGTGAAAGATTTTTCGAAACTAGCTGTGCCTCTTACCCAATTGACACGTAAAGGGCAACCATTTGAGTGGAACAGTGAAAGAGAATCAGCCTTTCATGAATTGAAGACAAGATTGACTACTGCACCAATTTTGACATTACCTTCAGGTACGGAAAATTTCGTGATTTTCAGTGATGCGTCTTATAAGGGTTTAGGTTGTGTGTTAATGCAGAACGGGAAGGTTATTGCTTACGCCTCTCGACAGTTGAGGCCACATGAGAAGAATTATCCAACACATGACCTAGAGTTGGCCGCGGTTGTTTTGCTTTGAAAATCTGGCGGCATTATCTATATGGAGCAAAGTGTGAAGTCTACACAGATCACAAGAGCCTGAAATACTTCTTCACACAGAAAGAGTTGAATATGCGTTAGAGAAGATGGCTGGAATTGATAAAGGATTACGACTTAGGAATTCAGTATCACCCCGGGAAAGCTAATACAGTGGCTGATGCTTTGAGCAGAAAATCAATAGGGAATATGGCTTGCTTGCTTACTAAGCAGAGGGAGATTTTGCAGGACTTTGAGAAGTCTGAAATTGAAGTGGTGGTGTGTGAACCGGGCGGATTGATAGCCGCCATTACAGCCGAGCCGGCGATCATCGATGAAATCAAGCAGACACAGAAAGAGGATGAGTTCCTTAGAAAGGTAATTGATGAATTTGAGACGAGTCCAAAAGCAGAATTCAGCATTGAGAATGAATTGTTGAAATTCCGAAACAGAATGTGTGTCCCTGATATCCCGGAACTAAAGAAGAGAGTTTTAGATGAAGCCCACAGATCTGTATTTGCTATGCACCCTGGCAACAATAAAATGTACCGAGATTTGAAACAAACCTATTGGTGGCCTAAGATGAAGAAAGAGATTGCAGAATATGTGTCCAAGTGTCTTCAGTGTCAGCAAGTTAAGGCTGAACATCAGAAACCAGGCGGTCTACTTCAACCTCTCTGTATTCCTGAATGGAAGTTGGAACATGTGACTATGGATTTCGTTGTTGGCCTACCTCGGACTTCTCGAGGTATGGATTCTGTTTGGGTTGTGGTTGATAGACTAACTAAATCTGCGCATTTTCTGCCTGTCAAAACTACGTTTACTACTTATAGATTGGCTACCATTTATGTTGATGAAATTTTCCGTCTACACGGAGTCCCAGTGTCTATTGTGTCGGATAGAGATCCGAAATTTGTATCTAGATTGTGGAAGGGTTTGCAGGAAGCTATGGGGACAAAACTAAGGTTCAGTACTGCATTCCACCCACAGACAGATGGACAGTCAGAAAGAACGATACAAACTTGGAAGATATGCTTCGCATGTGTGCTTTGGATTTTCAGGGGAGTTGGGAAGACTATTTGCCACTTGCAGAATTTGTTTATAATAACAGCTTCCACTCCAGCATCGGTATGGCACCATACGAGGCTTTGTATGGTAGGAGGTGTAGATCACCTATTTGTTGGACAGAGGTCGGGGATAGAGCTTTGCTTGGGCCAGAAATTGTGCAAGACACTTCTGAGAAAATCAAGACTATTCGCCAAAGGCTCAAACAGCTCAGGACCGACAAAAGAATTATGCAGACGTTCGGAGAAGACCTCTTGAGTATGAGGTTGGTGACCATGTGTTCATCCGTGTTTCTCCGATGAAAGGCCAAGTCAGATTTGGGAAAAAGGGCAAGTTGTCGCCCCGTTACATCGGGCCGTTCCAGATTCTGGAGAGACTTGGTCCAGTTGCTTATGGAGTTGCTTTGCCACCGGGATTTGAACAAATCCACAATGTATTTCACGTGTCGATGTTGAGAGGTTACCTCCGAGACCCGTTTCATGTGATTGATTATCACCGGGTGGCTATTGATGAAAATATGGAATATGCTGAATGGCCGGAACGAATTGTAGACAGGCAAGTGAAACAGTTGAGAAGTAAGTCCATCCCCATGGTGAAAGTAGAGTGGAAAGAACACTATGGGATAGATGCTACATGGGAAAAAGAGGAGGAAATGCGACTGAGCTACCCATATTTGTTTCCCGACGAAGGTAAATTAAGTTTGGAGGACCAAACTTCCTAAAGGGGGGAAGACTGTGATACCCCTGTTCTATAATATGCTAAATTGGTCCTTAATTTGTTTATGGTTATGTGTTTAGCATGATTTTGTGTGCCATTATGTGATAATATGTGATTTTGAATTCGTATCTGTTCACCGTAGGAATATCTGTTTGAATAATCTGCTTTAGAAATTAAATTGAGGGCCTTATCGGCCGCGGAACCCGGAATTGACTGCGCCATTGTGATTGGCATAATTTTTAGAGCCTACGGTGAAGTTTAATGGAAAATTGATTCTGGTCAATTTAAACTGATTAAATTGATAATTGAGTGCCCTATTATTTTATATTAAAATATTGATAGTGGGACTTGTTGGATGTTAACATATACTCTCCCTTAGCTCTATTCAACTCAAACATCTGAGTTATACACTTGAGAGAGAGAGAGAGAGAGAGAGAGAGAGAGAGAGAGAGAGAGAGTTTCGGCTTTAGAGAGAGAAGGGGGAGAAGTATTGTGCAATTTGGCTTAAAGCTTGAAGAATTTGAAGATTAAGCTCAAGTTTGGCTAGAACTTGGGTGTTTAAGGCTTCTAGGTGAGTAATTGTTCCTTGAATCATGGATTTTGTTTGCTAATTGTAAAGTTAGAGTTGAACAAGGAGAAAGAACATGAGTTGAGTTAATTTTGTTGAATTGAAGCTCATATGTGCGTGCATGTAAGAAATTATCTCGAAGTGCATGTTTGAGCATGAAGATGTATAATCCATGTGTAAATTCCATGGAAGCTCATGTTATGATCATCGTTTGTGCCATCTAAGTTGAGAATGATGAGCATCTTCCACATGCATGTACAAATCTTAGAAGTATAAGTCTTGAATGTTGAATTTAAACATGTTGGTGTTGAGTTTGGCACATTGAAAGCCATGCATGTAGGTTAATCAAGAAGTTGAGCCTCATAATGTTATAATCTTGCATTGGTACCATATTGGTGTGATCATATTTGAGATTTGAGCCTTTGCATGCAAGAATGGTAGCTGGGAAATTGGTTTGAAGCTCAAGAACATGTTCTGGATTTTCCAGAAATTTGAGTCCCGCTCGAGCGGGGAGACTGCCGCTCGAGCGGAGAAATCGAGCTCCCAGCATTTTCTGCAGACATGGTTCCCGCTCGAGCGGGGAGCTATGTAGGCAGGAAAGTCCGCTCGAGCGGCCGAGTTCGCGCTCGAGCGGGAATTGAAGGCAACCAGTACTTTTGCAGACCTAAGGGTCCGCTCGAGCGGGGACCCTATTTTCTGAAATCATGTTTTTGCATTTTGTGTCCTGTTTTCCGTTCTCTTTCACTTCCAAGCACTCTTGGGCATATGTTGAGCATTGTAAATGAGTTAATGAGATAATAATAATTCCTAAAGAGGAATATGTGAATTAAAGAACGGATTAAACTGCTAATGACCCTTTTGTGTTCATGAAATATGTAGGGTCAAGCTCCAGGGCAAATCCACAAGCCGATCACTGTGAGTAATATCAATATTTGAATGCTTGTGTTGTGAATGTCCAATTGTTTACTCCCTTTAAGCTTTATGAATTGCTAATTGGGATTGTGGACGTAAGTCTGATATGAATGCATAAATGGACCCAAGGTCGTTTTGAATAAGCATAAATGGACCCAAGGTCGTTTTGAATAAGCATAAATGGACCCAAGGTCGTTTTGTTAAACATGAATGGACCCAAGGTCGTTTTGATGAACATGAATGGACCAAAGGTCGTTTTGATACGAATGTATGGGCCGAAGGCCGTTCTGGCATGAATGAGTGGGCCAAAGGCCGTTTTGAAATGAATGAGTGGGCCAAAGGCCGTTTTGAAATGAATGAGTGGGCCAAAGGCCGTTTTGAAATACATGATTGGGCCAAAGGCCGTTTTGACATAATCGAATGGGCCGAAGGCCGTTTCGTCATGAATGTAAATCTGAATGGGCCAAAGGCCAGTATGTACGGAACTATGGTTACTTGATTTAAATTACCCCTATATGTGTTAACTACAGATATGAATTGGGCCCAAGGCCGTTTGGAAAGTGTTGTTCTACGTCATGTTGCATAAATTCTGTAATTGATGTTATTCACTGGGCTATCGCTCACGCTCATTCATGTCTTTGTAGGTGAGCCAAGAGAAGTCCAGACCCAGCCTCAGTGAAGCCTGTGTAGAACAACCCAAGTTTTGGAGAGTCAGCCCTTGTGTCTCACGCATGAGACCCATCTTCGCCTTTTTGTTATCTATTTTATGTTGTCGAGATGGCGAAGACTTTGTGTAATTCTGTATATAGTTTTGATGGGTTGGCTTGGACTTATATGATCCTGTTTATATAGAACTCATGCTACTGTTTTACTGATGTGAGTTATTAATGTCTATGTATATAATCGTTTGATGTGCCATGTGAGACACAACTCTATGGACAAAGTTTTGATTTGCTTCCGTTTGGCCCCCATTAACTCTGATTAAAATACGTTTGGATCAGTTTGAGGCCGTAGGTAATCTCACGATTACTGGCCGATTACGTCCTTAACCCACGGGGGCGGGTTAAGGCCGTGACAGGCAAGAATGCCAAATCCCAAAAGGGAGGAAAAAAGGAAGTATTGCTGACGGACAAATGAGTTCCCATCCACAACACTAGGGGCAAATTCAGCCCCCATTGGACGGACTCCTGCATCGTCAGCAAACAGCAGCCATTCTCCTGGATTCAGATGACTTCAGGATCTCAGAACCATTTGACATGGACCAAGCTACACTTTTACCCTTGAGAGGCTCGCTGGGTCGAAAACCCGGAAGGGCAACCCAGGCAAAAGTTAGAGAAAAAAAAAAAAAGAAAAAGAAAAAATGCAAAAAATGAAAAAAAAAAGAAAAAGAAAAAAAAAGAAGAAAAATGAAGAAAATGAAAAGAAAAGATGAAAAAGAAAAAAGAAGAAAAGAATGAAAAGAAAAGAAGAACATAGCTCGCAAGGTTGAAAACCTGGAAGGGCGACCTTGGCAAAAGTTAGAGCGTAAAAGGAGAGGTTAATACCCGAGTGTACCTTAACCCCGAACTACGTAAGGCTTGATTCCCATCTTTGGGATACGTAGGCAACTTCATTCTGAAGTCCAGTCGTAAAACACTTCAAAATCGACTGTGTCCATGTAATGGTTTTGATCATCTTTGCCTTCTCTGTATCCGAGAGTTCGGTTATGATCGTCACTCTGAGGACTGATTACAATGCGCTGCGGCATCATCCAAACAAGGGGCAACTTTCTGTTGCCATTCAGTATGCTACAGCATCATTCAAACAAGGGGCAACTTTCCGTTGCCATGCAGTGTCCTTCAGGCAAGGGGGAATTTTCTCTCGGATCTGAGGTTGTGCACCTCAAGAGTGGGTTCCGTGCTCGTTGAGAAGTGGTCGTTTGCAAAAATAGTTTTTGAGAATTTTTAATGAGGTTGACTACTTTCTCTCAAAAAATTCCATTTTTCCAAAACTGGACCATTTCTTGGACCCCAAAAAGGGAAAATTTTCAGTGCTCACAGCCTAACTTGCATGATTTTAAATCAAAAAATCGAACAAGCATGTTAATCTAACTCTCGTATTAGTCAAAATTGTTTTAGTAGAAAACCAAAACAAAAATGGTCAAAATGATGAACTAAGGGCACAGTTGAGTCAGGTGTTCTGTCTTTCCCCCATTATCAACATACTTGCCAGAAGGGCACTCTACCTGCCAGAACAGGGCGCAACTTAAGCTAACAGCAAAGGGCAGAAAGCTCTCACACCCTCCAAGCAGCGAGGTATCAGGCCATGTGCGAAGCATGAATTAGAATGGATCAAGATATTCCACTCCCCCATCTGGACACATCTGATCACGTCCAAAACTCCTCAGCAGAGCATTGTCAACCGGTGTTAGCTGCAGATTTGCTACACACCCAGTTGTAGCACAGCCCCTCTGTGGGAGAAACTCACTGTTGTGAACAAGAATAAGAATCTAGCGGAATGCTAGGGGCAAGAGCCCACAACTTTCTGTTTATCCATCAACCACCCAGGGGAGGGATTTAAAATGAGAGATTGAAGAATATAGAGGTGTGCGCTGAGAGAAAAAGTGAGGAAAGGGCTTTTTCAGAAAAAACAGAGCCTGAGGGCCGAGTGATGTGAGAGACACAAATGAGAAAGGGTGGGAAACAATACCCGGTGAAACTGGCTCCTCGCGATCTGAGAGGTCTGTCGTCTTTGTAATACGTCTGTGTGTTGTGTCTTTTGTTTTGTTTGTCTCGATTCCTGCTTTGAGTCGTCCCAAGCATGTCTCGTTGTGTTTAGGTCGTTTACCTTTTGTTTTTCTGTGTTGAGTCATGTTGAGAATCCTTTTCTCATTTCAATTTCAAAAGAAAAATCATCTTGTGTTCAGAGTGCTGTGCTATTCTCCATATTTGCGCAAAACAGGATTTGTTCTTTCGCAGGGTTTAACCCGGGTCATGTGAGAATAGTAGAACATGACCTATTTGAAGCTATATGGGTTCCAGACTGCGAAGCAAAAGAAAATAGGGAAAATTGGAGCATTTGAGTTTGTTTCAGTTTCTGTGATTATACTCCGGATGTACCTCTTCAGGCCTTGTCAGTGCTCCGAAGTATGAGTGTGCCTCTACTCCCAAACTCAAGCCTGTTTCAATGCCAGAATGACAATCGAAGTGCTCCCTCAGAAAACCAGCCCCTGCCAGATGCATCTTGGCTGTATTTGTAATGAGTTCCTAGGAGACCAACTGCGACGGTGGAAACTAGAGTTCGGACGGCTATTGCCTAGAACGCAAAGGTTCGGGATTTCCGAGACTAAAGTCTGGTTTAAATACCCAGGGGTCTATCTTTGGCTTGAAATCTGTATGGCAGCTCCATAGATTGAGATAGCATGTGAATACGCCTCGATCCTGGATACTGAATCAACCTAGTCTGTCACCCCGTTGGAGAATAGGGAAAGTTGTGAACATGGCCAGGAAGGAAAAGGTAGTAACTGCGGTTTGGAAGTACAATCAAGAAAGTGCAAGAAGAACCCACTCTTTACAGCTCAAAATGTTTCTGCGGAATTTTCAACTCATGTGTTCGATGTGTAGCTCATTGTCAGTCGGCATGCACGAGGTGTATCCCTTTTGGAATGTATCGTGACCCCTCCGAGAGGTAAATCAGAGGTTGCGTTTGGAATTTGGTCTCCTTAAGGCTTGTATTCCCTTATTCGGTATTTTTGTTTCAAACGGGCGTTGTCACACGCGTTCCACTGGCATTGTTATGCTCATTCGTTGCATTGTTATGCACATCTATCTAGCATTGTTATGCTCATTACTTGCATTGTTATGCACATCTATCTAGCATTGTTATGCTCATTCGTTGCATTGTTATGCACATCTATCTAGCATTGTTATGCTCATTCGTTGCATTGTTATGCACATCTATCTAGCATTGTTATGCTTATTACTTGCATTGTTATGCACATCTATCTAGCATTGTTATGCTCATTCGTTGCATGGTTATGCACATCTGTCTAGCATTGTTATGCTCATTACTTGCATTGTTATGTACACTCCACCTGCATTGTTATGCACCTTTTCACTTGCAATTGTCGTCTTTTCTCCTCTCGCATGCGGTGCGTTAGGACATCTTCTGTTTCGAACATTCAGACGAGTTCCGGTGTTCATTCATACCTTTCATCTCTTGCGTGTGATATGCTGAGAGGTTTTCTCTTGCGTGTGATACGCTGAGAAATATACCTTTCCTCTCTTGCGTGTGATATGCTGAGAGGTTCACCTTTCTTCTCTTGCGTGTGATACGTTGAGAAATTTACCTTTCCTCTCTTTCGTGTGATATGCTGAGAAATTCACCTTTCTTCCCTTGCGTGTGATACGCTGAGAAATTCACCTTTCTTCTCCTGCGTGTGATACGCTGAGAAGTTTACCTTTTCTCTTTTGCGCGTGATATGCTGAGAGATTTACCTTTCTTCTCTTGCGTGTGATACGCTGAGAAATTTACCTTTCCTCTCTTGCGTGCGATACGCTGAGAGGTTTACCTTCTTCCTCTCCTGTGTGTGATATGCGGAGAAATGTTGTGTGTGAGACTCCAGGTATTCTCAGTAGTCGCTTTTAGCCTTCTCCGCGTGAGACGCAGTGAGAATTGCATAATTTTCTTACATCCTTTCTGCATGAAATGTAGTTAGATTTGTATTCACTTGCTTAAAACTGTTGCATGATATGCTTCATTACAGCTTTCTCTGCATGATCATAAGGTATGTTCGGCTTCTTGCATTATCATTTTGCATTTTGACCCCTGCCTACGGGCATGCCTGCGGGCACATTTCTTTTTATCTTGTCTGTTTGTATAAGTCTTCGGCCTTGTCAAAAATGGGTCGTCTCTGGGCTTTGACATTCACTCCCGTCAGTTTCGACTTCCGAGTTCTGTCAAAGAGGGGCAACTGTAGACACCCCATTTTTGACCGACCTTAAGACTCAGACATCACCGATTGAGTGCTTGGTGATGTCGCATATTGTGCTCATTCTGAGGTAGCGGAGTTTCAGCTGCGAGCCTCGCCTCCGGACTCTTCTGTGCTTTGCCTAGGTTTGCGAACCAGGCCCTGTTTTTGCTATTTTCTCTTCCCGAAGGGAGGGAGAGGTCTCGTAGACCATCTCTCAATGGCCGTAGGCTACATTTCGTGGTCGTAGGCCATTTTTCCCGTTTGGAGCCCGGTTTCCGGTTTTCGAAGCCGTCGGCCGTGTGCCTCGGTTCGGGACCGCTTAACTACCTCCGTTTGCTCCGATTTTTGGCACACACCTTATTTCCTCCCTTTTGAGGGACACTGTGGCCCGAGAGACCAATTTCGTGGTCGAACGCCACCTCCGGTGCTTAATAGTCAGTTTCCGGGGCCCCGGGCCGCGCGTTTCGATTCCCGAACCTCCGTTTTGCATCCGTCTTGGTCCATTTTTGGCGGAGACCTTATTTTCATTGTTAGAAAGGTTGTAGGAGGATGGGAGGCCAGCAATTTTTCTGAAAAACCAGTTTTATTTCTTCATCGCCCGTTTTCTTCACTAGGAAGCTGGTTTTTCCCACTCCTGGGCCACTTTTTCTGACTTTCCACCACACCATTGTGTTGTACACACCTGGGAGGCCACCAATATGGGTAGGCCGGCCAGCAATTGTTCTTGACCCTTTTGAACCCCTCTAAAAAGCTGGTTTTTCTCTCTCCTGGTTCACATTTTCTGGGTTTTGACCATACAGCTGTGTTGCACTCATCTGGGAGGCCACCTTTTTGGGGTGGCCGGCCAGCAATTGTTGTTGACCTGTTTGACCCCTGGTTGGCCAACCAGGGGAGGTGGCCGGCCGGCCACCTGGCCTTTTTGCACCTGGCCGTCCATGTTTGTCCCTTCTGGTGCATTCCAGCTGTGCTAGCTGTTTTGCACCAGACCCTCTGCCCGAGGGGCTGTCCTTTTGAAGGGCCATTTGAATTGGTTTTTTCCCCCTTTTTCTTTGGCTCCTCTCCTCTATAAAGCCAACCCTTGAGCTTCATTTCTAAGGGTTAGACATATTTGCTAAGGCATACATCCATCTTCCTCCATAGCTCTCTCTTCCAAGCTCTAAAGTCCATTATCCTTGGCCATTTACACTACAACTCATAGCCTACCAGCTCCACACTCCATTCCAGCACCTTGGAGGTCATTTGCAGAGGTAGAGAGCTCACATTCTTGGTCCAAAAGCTGTTGGAGGTCGGCTCTACAAGGGTAAGTCCTCATTTCCCCTTTTCTAGCCTTATTTTGCTTCATATCTTAGCCCCTTTTGCTTGCATTTTTGGGCTCCGAGATAAACTGGAAAAGATCTTATTTTGAGCTCCTCTTCAACTTTGTTTGAAAAAACTTTGCTGTTTGGAGTCATCTACTCCCCCTTTGTGCTTTATCTCCCTTTTAGGGCTTATTTTGCATGACATATTAGCCTTATTTGTGAGCATTTCTGGGCTTCGACCAAAACTGTAAAGTTTCTTATTTTGAGCCCCTCTTCAACTTTGTTTAAGGGCTCTTTTCTGTTTGAGACCATCTTCTGCCCCTTGTCCTTTATCTCTCTTTTAGGGCTATTTTTGCATCATATTTTAACCTTACTTGTGAGCATTTTAGAGATTTGGTATAAACTGAAAAAAAATATTTTTTTAACCTCCTCTTTAAGTTTTCTTGAGGTCACTTTTCTGTTTGGGGTCTCTTTCCCCCTGTGCATGCTTCATTCCTTCATGATTAGAGCTATGCATTAGAGCACTTGCATTGGCCATGGTTTGGCCTCTTAGCCACTGAAATCCAATTGATTTTTAGTGGCTTAGATGCATCTTTGAAGGCCAAAATCAGAGGGGGGTGACCCCCTCTCTCTTTGTCTTGTTTGGTGGTCTTTTAGGCCTTCCAAAGGGACCCTATTTTGCATGCATTGAGGTCACTTTTTAGGCTTTATTCTGAGGGTTTTGAGGTCTGTCTCAGCTCTATTTGAGGCCCTTTTGGTCATATTTTCTGTCTATGATGCATGTGTAGAGCAATCCCATTCAAGGCCTCTCAAAGAGGCCTTTCTTTGCATGTTTCCAAGACTGATTCCAGGGCCTATTTGGTGGGTTTTAGGGCTGTCATAGCCCATTTCCAGAGTTGGTTTGGTCTTGCTAAGTGTCTATCTTATATGTGCTTAATAACCCCTTGTATGGCCCTCTAAAGGAACTCACCATTTTTGCATGTGTTGGCTGCATTTCAGAGGTTATTTGGGCATATTTTGAAATGTTTTGTTCACTGATTTTTTCTGGTTTGATGAGTTCTCATACGCTTCACATACATGCCATGTAAACCATGTTTGCTAGTCAAAGTTTCATGCTATTTTAATCCATCATGGTAGCATCTTTTGGTCACACTTTGAACTAGAAATGTTCATGTTTTGGGACTGCCTTGGCTTTGTCTTTGTGCTTCTTAGTCAAAAAATGCATGCTTTGTATAGCTATAAGTCAATACATGTGCCTAGTTTTGAGTTTCGGGATTTACTTCATGCATCGGGTGCCATATTTCCATGTTTCGGGATCATTTAGCATCATGTTCCAGTGCTGGAATTTACATGTTCATATGCCATCTCTCATCCTTTGCCATGCCTTATTAGAGTTGCATGTTGCGTCTTAGGATCGGCCTTCGGTTTACGTGCATGTGTGCATGCATTTCGGTTGTCTCCTTTTCATCTAATGGCTACTGATATGAGTGTGGCTGAGGTCCACTCATGTTGGTGTAAGTCCATCATGCATTGTGTATGTCATCTTAGTCCTTTGCATTGCGTATGCTAGGTTGTATGTTAGAGCATCGTGCATTGTGTATGCCATTTCATAGCATTGCGTATGCTAGGTTGTATGTTAGGATTGCATTCATGCATGTCATGCATATTGCATTGTGTTTGGGATAGGAGTTAGCCCAAACACGGGAAACGAGGGATGTTTCGTACTCCGTGTGACGGAACGTGTCTCAATTCCCAGTTGCTGACACTCCGGATTAACCATGATGGAGTCTCGGTCTTGTTGTGTTTATATGTGCATTCATTTCACATTCGGCCATCATGCATCGAAATGCATGATTGGTGGCACGAGGATCGACGTATGCACACATATGTGAAAATACTTTGCCATGCCCCTTTCTTGCTCTCTGTTGCAGCAAATCAGAAATCGGCAGTCTTTTGGAGCTTCGTGCAATATTTCGGGCTTAATTGTAAACAGAGGCTAATTGGGGCATCGCAATGGATTTCCGCGCAAGGCAACTCAAGCATGCATCATTCATCATTTGGAACAGAGCTGAGGCGGTCCATAGATTTACGTGCTAGTTTACTGCTTTCCTAGTTAAATTTGTTAATTAATTAGGGTTTTGTACTTATTTGGACTGTATTATTTATTCGGGACTGTATTATTTAGTCGGACCCTCCGCGCGAGGGCAATGTTGTAATAAGTGTGCGTGTGTGTGATGTATGTCTTCCAAGCCCACGTCTTTCTCCCTTTTATTTACCAGCTTATGATGGTTAGATTAGGACATGTTTCAATTAGCATACAGTATGATAGCATGTTTGCATTCATTCATCTGTTTTGCATGCACCGGGCTCGGCGCATCATACTCACTGCATTGTATTTCAATTCCGAGTTGAATACATGTTAGCTGTAGCATTTCATATGCCATGTTTGGAATAGCTGAGCCTATCTTAGTTGCATTTTGCATGTGTTGCATTAGGCATTTCTGTATAGTTAGGATCATGCATGGATTTCTAACATAGCTTTTGTTTTGGCTTGGAGTACTCGGTAAGTTTTTATGCTTTAACATCCTTGCATGTGTGTGAGTGACTGCCATGATAGCATGCTTACCATGAGGCTATATGCTTATGTGATATAACTGCCTGAATACCTGTGGGTGAAGGTTGGGTTGTTTGGATTGGAACAATGCATCGGCCGTGAGTTTTAAGCCCACTAGATAGTGGCAAAACCATCTTTTCTAAGCCCACCCAAGGGTGGCAAAATCTGCATTTTAGCCTACTTGCGAGTAGCAAACTGTTTTTCAAAACAAACATGAGATGTTTTGTTCCAATTTAGGCGACCCAGTCTATACTTGTATGCTGTGCGCATCACGTAGTAAATCTAGGCTAATAACCGGAATAAGAGCACATAATGTTTTCAAAGCTAGATATCATGGTTAGTAGAGGCCGATCTTTGATCGGGCGAGCGGGGGTGCTCACGAAGTGACCTTCCCCAATCGTACCCAAGTTCCCGAGTCGAGGCAACTTTGGTGATGACGGACATGTGGCCTTAGGCAACGAGTCAGGGTTTCCTAAATTTCCCCCAAAGTAAAATATTTAGGTGGCGACTCTGTATCTGGAAAAGTAGTCCATGTTTGGCACTTCTTTTCTAACAATCTGTTTTCTCAAAACGATTTGCCGGATTTGGACTCTTTGGTTCAGATTAAGAACCGTGACATTGAGTCCTGAACTGTAGTGAGCCCAAATGAACAGAACGGGACTCATCCTCCCGGGACGTTCGGGGACGTCTACATCTGTGTTTAAGCTTTGATAGATAGCTTACTTCTTATGTTTCTTCCCTTACTTGCTTTGTTGCTTCTAAAGAGCTCTTTATTGAGAAATGTTGAAAAGTCTCTCCTAGTTCCACTTTGAAGCATGGAAAGGGATATTTCATCCTTATTCCATAAGTAGGGAGATGAGCTAACTACAATTTTTGAGTTGTTGTCTTCTTTTCATTTTAGTTTCTCTATAATCATCACATACTATCTTGTGATCTTTGATGATTTGTGAAGCATGTCTGTCTCTTCCTTGAATACAATCCATGATAGAAAAGAGGTAAGGAGAATAGCTTTGTTTTGTGTTTAGTCAAGTCTTTTCCTTTTGCTTTTAAAGATCACCATGCAACAAATTTTCAATGATTGATGATTTGGGAAGCAAACTTACTCCCTCCTTGAAAATCTTCTTGACAAGAGGAAGCATGAAGGATGAACAACTTTGGAAGCACTCTGTCTTGCTCTGTTCCAATTTTGCTGTAGCAGGGTATTTCTCAAAAAACAGTGGTCAGCCAACCATTATTCTGTACAGCCGATCATCTTATCAGGTTGGTCGGCCAAGCATATTGTATGGCAGTGGTAATTTTATAGTAAAACAGAGCAAATCCTAAGGTCCAAACAGAACTATTTTCTGACTGTAAATAGACTAGGTTCTTGCAGTAAGCAGAGGAGGTTTCCGGAGGATGTTCTTGCCCATGCGCACGCGACTCCTCGCCTTTTGTTTAATTACTTTAGATTAGCCGCTTCAATTCATATTTGTAATTAATTAGTCACTTTCATTTGGAATTTTGTAATAATTAATTAATTAGCTCATTCAATTGTGTTTGTAATAATTAGTTAATTAGGACATTTGGACCCTCTTGTGTGCGGGCAAACTTGTAATATTTGTATGTCTCTCAACCCCTATTTATTTCTTCTCTCTTTTCTTTGCATGCTTACTGTGGTTGTATATAATATCATATTTTCGTTTCATACCATTACCATGTTTTGTATCCAACTTTTTTTATTTTTTTGTATGCATTAAGGTTCGGTTGATCATTCTTGAATACCATTGTCATTTCCTACTTACTTGAATACATGCATTACCGTATGCTTTTAGTTAATCTATATGACATGTTAATAAGCCGATCCTAGTAGTTGCATTTTGTATGCGTTGCATTAGCCACTTGCATATTAGGATCATGCATTTTTCTAATTGTTTTCTTTTCTTCGACTTGCCTCGGAGTACTAGGTAAGCATTTTTTGCTTTAGCATTACTGTGTGTTCGTGTTTCCATGTCAAGAATACTACCGTGCTTATTTGAAAGTCCTCTTTGAATGCCTGTGGATGAATGTTATTTCCCTTAAGTTGGAATGACTTTGATTATTGTACATATGAGCTCGCTTTTCTCTTGAGTTGCACATTTTCAAAACTCTTTTTAAAAAAAAAAACATGAAATCAAAGTATTCCAAAGTGATGTGGTCTATACTTGTTTGTTTCACATAGTAATGTTAGTATATTAATAATCAGAACATGAGCATATAATGTCCATAAAATTCACATCATGATTAGTAGAGGCCGATCTTTGGTCGAGTGAGTGGGGGGCTCAATTCATGACCTTCCCCTCTTATACCTAAGTTTTTGAGCCGAGATACTTTGGTTATGACAAACAAGTGGCCTTTGGCACGAGTTAAGGGTTTCCTAAATTTTTCAAAAATATTTAGGTGGTGACTTTGAAATCTGGTAATGCAATCCATTTTTCGCATCTCTGATGATTAATGGATTTTCTAAGATTTGCCAGATTTGGACTCTCATTTATTTTTTTATGTTTCACATTACACTTGTGAAACCAGATTCAGAATCACGGGAGTCTGAACTGTAGGGCTATCGTACCTGGGGAGACTAAACCCCTCCGAGGAGCATGAAATGAGGAGCACGAAAAACCAACTACACATGTCCTCAATAGTCTTCCTTGACATGTCCACTCTTTTAAACATTGGTGTCAATGGGAAGTACCACAACACCTTATAGGGAATCTTCTTACCCCTGCCATGATTGATCTTGTATTTAGATGCCTTACATTTTGGACATTTATCCAACCTTGCATTTTTCTTCCAAAAGAGTACATAATCATTTATACAAGCATCAATTAACTCGTATGAAAAGCCTAAATCACGAATTATTTTCTTAGCTTCATAAAATGACTTTGGAACGAAATTATCTTTCAGTAAAAGTTTTGTTAAAAACTAAAACTGTGTGTCACCCGACTTATTGCTCCAATGGTTTGTTACCTTCATATTAAAGAGTTCGATGTCAAACTTCAACAGAGTGTAAATTGAACAACCTAAGTACACCTCACGTTTGACATCATTCAATAGTTTATCAAACGTTTGTACTTCCTCATTTTGGGGTTCATCGTTTGGTTCTTCTCTTATTCGATCTTCCACTAAGGCATCAATGCCACCTAAAACCTCATCTTCATCAATTGCCATTTCATGGTAAGCCTCATTTGATAAACAGGCTTCCTCGTGCTCATGCCAAAATAGCGTACGTTTGTATAATCCCATATTGAAGCAAATGAATTTGCACATTTCGAAGATTTGGGGAATAATAGTTCACATAGTTTAGACATGGACACAAAATTTTACCTTCCTAATCAATAACTGCCATTGCAAAATAAATGATGTCACCCCATCAATATATGGCTGACTTATCCTTCCATCAAGCGTCTTACCCAATGCAATCCAACTCTTGTCCATGTTTGATCACAAATGAAAGATCAAGATTTTTTAATTTGTCTATGTCATGAAATGCATCATGTGTACTATTGGCTTACAAATGAAAGATCAAAATTTTTTAATTTGGCTAACTCATCCTTCCAATTGGCTTACAGCTTTTAACAAACACCTCACACACACACAATTAGATGGAGCATTCTTGGCATAAGAGAGAGAAGGAAAGAGGGTTTGTTTGTGTGCCTAGTGGGGAAATAGAACTATTCCAACCAAGAAAAAAAATTACCTAATGCGGTGATACAAGATAAAGAATAAGAACAATTCACATCACACCCAAAAGTAGCAAATATAAGAAGACACCCAAACATGCCATTATTATTCTTTTATATCTCTCTATTAGCAAACACCCATTGCAATTATAATTCCAGCATTGCAAAAGAATACCATAAACCAATAAGTTCAGTGAATGAGATAACAATTAACTAACTCCAATTCCAATTCATCTAGAAAAAAATTAAATAAATAAAGATAGAGAAGCTACAACAAATAGGAACAACAAATAGTAAGAGAGAGAGAGAGAGAGAGAGAGAGAGAGAGAGAGTACAAAACTAACCTATGAGTTTGCTTTGAAAGCTATCCGAAAATTAGGTCTTTAAATTATCATCAAATCTGGGAGTGGTTTGCTTTGAAATTTGTTCTCAGATTTTATTTTATTCGCAATGAGATATCGATAGCTTAGTTTATTTGACAAAGAACATAGAAAATCCAAGCACTTCAGACCCATTAGAACAACATACAAACAACAAAAACAAAATGAAAATATTAGAGAAAAAAATTAAATGCTACATAGGGTTCATAATTGGAGGGAAGAGAGAGGGAGAGAGAGATACATGTGTACCGTGAGAGTTCCTTTCAATCAGATTGTGGAAGAATGCTTCAGCAAATAGCCAGTCCCTCTATTGTGGGTTGCAACGGTAAGCAAACCAGAAAAAGAGCAGAGGTAACAAGTGAGACACAAATGAAATCTGAGGGTGCTGAATATCCATAACCCCTCAACTTCTCAGCCCTTAAAAGAAAAGAAATTGTCTTTAGATATGAATTAGTAAATGTTTTATATATTTTTTGTAATGAAGTTTTTTCTCTACAATAGGCCCAAAAAATCTATTTTTTTTAAGACAAAATAATTTTTGTCACCAATCATCAATTTTAGGCGTCTTTTTTTTTTGTGTGTGAGGCGCCAAATATTTGGCTTCTTTTTGTGACAAAAAAATTTCTTTATGAAATTAAAATTTTCGTCTTAAAAAACCTCCCTTATTTTGATTTTTATGACAAAATTAAAAGGTTTTGTCTAGTTTCCTTTTTTGGAAACGGTTTTGTGATGACCTCGTCATGTATAATATTTTATATTTGGTTAATTAAGGAGATTTGAGATTTTATTTAGTCATTATCCTAATTTAATTTTGGATTTGTGAGAATGGTGGAATCTGATTCGTATATGATTCTATTGAAGATTTATTTTAAGTGTCCAAATGGCTTAAGGAAGTGAAATTAAGAAGTGGAATCAATTTAATTTTAATTACGGACCCATTTAGGAGCTAATTAAGTTAATTATATTATAAGGTTTGAGAAGTTATGATTATTATGAATTAAATCTATTTTCGAGGTATCCAATTTGAATATGAAATTTATTGAAATTGATTTCTTGGATTTGATTTCATGTTTTGATGAAATAAGAACTAAGCTTTGGAAAATTATAAATTTATGAACAAAGAACTTAATTTGTAAATTAAAGGAGTTTTGATGTAATTGATTTAAAATTGATCACGTTTGATGAAGATGAGCATCAATTGTATTATTTAAGTTGAAAATGAAGCCTATATCTCACATGCATATGAAATTCAAAGTGATATGGAAATTAATTTGCATGTGAAATTCAAAGTGATATGGAAATTAATTTGCATGAGTTTTAAAGATATGAAATTGGTATGGGTTGTTAAGAAAAATGTGAAATAATTTGGGAATTGAATTGTGATTTTGGACAAATTAGACTCAATTTTCTTATGGCCTCATATTGTGTAAAGATTTCCATAATTTTGTATCAAGAACATGAGTTTTAGACCCTTTGAATGCTAAGTTTGAGCTTCAAATGCAATTCTGGAAATTCCAAAATTCGGCATGTCCGCTCGAGCGGGGAAAGCGCCGCTCGAGCGTGAAATGTTGTCTTCCAGAACTTTTGCAGACATTGATGTCCGCTCGAGCGGAAAGAGTCACGCTTGAGCGTAGAAATGTAGTAACCAGTACTTTTGCAGACCAAAGGGGTCCGCTGGAGCGGCCAAATCCACGCTCGAGCAGAGAGCCTTGTTCCTGAAATTATGAAAAATGGTTTTGTGATTTGTTTTCCGTTCTCTTTCATTTCTAAGCACTCATAGGAATACATTGAGCTTTGTAAATGACCTAGAGGGTAAAGAAAGAAGCCTAAGAGAAATAAATAGATTAAAGAACGGATTGAATTGTTTGTGACCGAATATGTGTTATGAATTGTGTAGGGTCGAGCATAAGGACGAATCTACCGGCAGAACACTATGAGTAATATCTTAGTAAAGATATGTTCAAGTATGTTGTTTTCCCAAACGTTACTTCTGTACATGCCTTATGGATTTGTATGTTTGAATTAAGAATGAGTATTCTAAATGTTAGTCTTTTTCTTAAGACTAAGTGAATACAAATACGATCATGATCGTGAGTATGAGACACACATAAATCTGTCTGACATGAATGATTGGGCCAAAGGCTGTTTGACATGAATGATTGGGCCAAAGGCCGTCTGACATGAATGATTGGGCCAAAGGCTGTCTGACATGAACGATTGGGCCAAAGGCCGTCTGACATGAATGACTAGGCCAAAGGCCGTTTGACATGAATGATAGTTTGACATGAATGATTGGGCTAAAGGCCGTCTAACATGAACGATTGGGCCAAAGGCCATCTGACATGAATGATTGGGCCAAAGGCCGTCTGACATGAATGATAGTTTGACATGAATGATTGGGCCAAAGGCTATTTGACATGAATGATTAGGCCAAAGGCCATCTGACATAAATGATTGGGCCAAAGGCATCTAACATGAATGATTGGGCCAAAGGCAGTCTGACATGAATGATTGGGCCAAAGGCTGTCTGACCTGAATGATTGGGCCGAAGGCCATTTGGCATGAATGATTGAACCAAAATCCGTTTGATACAAACAAATTGGGCTCGAGGCTGTTTGATAAGAGCGAATTGGGCCTGAGGCTGTTTGATATATTAGATAAAAATGTGAATGGGCCTAAGGCCGTTAGATATGTCTGTTATGAATTTCATTCATGTAACTTCTTTATTTTGATATTATTCACTGGGCTATCGCTCACTCTCATTTATATGTGTGTAGGTGAGCAAATGGATGTCCAAACCCAATCTCAGTGAAAGATATGAGAGGAAGTCAAGTTTTGTGGAGTCAGCCCGCACGTCTCACGCACGAGACTTTATTTTTGTTCATGTGTTTACATTTTCGCTTTATCGGTGAATACATTGGATCATCCATGCATATAAGTTTGTTTTGTTTGGCTAACTGCATGTCTTGGAGTTTCTAGATGTATAAGATATTAACTCTGTTTTTATGTGTGATTTATTATGGACGGTTTATGAAATGTTTCGCTTTATCATGTAAGCACAGCTCATTGGACAAAATTTTTAAGTCTGCTTCCGCTTTTGGCCCCGTATGATTATTTAAAAATCTATTTTCTGTCTGAGGCTGTAGGTAATCTAACAATTACTGGCCGGTTATGATCCTAACCTATAGGGGCGGGTTCGAGTCATGACAGAGTGGTATCAGAGCACGAGTTAATAACTTGCACACTTGTCCAAATGAGCATTAAGATGTCTAGAAAAGATTTAAGGTGCATCCATTTGATAAGTATATGCTTAGTGTGTGCTTGTATGCATTGAGAATATGTGATAACTTGAGACATGAATTGTATATATATATGTGTGTTCAAGCAAGTTTAAGTTTTGCTAATATGCAAATATATGAATATGTGAATATGTGATTATTGTGCCTATGTCTATATATATATATATACTAATATTCTATGGTTATTATGATATGAGTTCGTATAAATTAAGGTGAGAACAAGGGCACATGAAAAGCTTAGTATTCTGAGAATTCGATATTGCAAGAAATTTTAATTTTGCAAGTATCGTTAGTTACATGTGCATTGATCGTGAGAATCTAGTATTATAGGGGATTGAAATCCTCGCTAGAAGCCATGAAAATTATATGGAATATTTGGGACATTGAGGTATTTGATGAACAATGAAGAGTGTGGAGCTATAGTGATTTCATGATTTGTAATTGATTATGTATAATATTATGTTTTGCGCTAATCAATGTTACCCCAAGTGCTACTCGCTTCTGTCTTGTGTCTCTAGGAAAAGATGGTGAAAAGTAAAGATGAAATAGAAGTTGAATCCTTATCAAAGCGATTAGATAAAGTCGAGGAAGTGATAGAAAATATGATGAAAGCTATGCAACCAGGTTGTGAGAAACTACATGATCAAAAGAAAAAGCTAAGTGTGAAATCAATGAGGAGACCAAAGTATATGTTTGATAATTTTGTGATAGGGGAAGCAAGCCATCCTAAGCAAGGTTGTAAAAAAGTAGAGTTTCCCCAATATGTCCAATGTGTCATAAGCCTCATAAGTACTTGTGTCATCGACTCACGGAAGCATGCTTCGGAAAGATTGTCCAAAAACAAAAGGGTGTTCCAAATCACTTAACCAGAAAGAAGGTTAGTACTTAATAGAAAAATCAATGAGGATATGGTTTGTACATGCAAGAAGTCTTAAGTTAGAATTTGATATATCTGCATTTGTCTTATCTGATTATTGAAAAATTGGAACTTGTTTACTCAAATAACTGAGACTCCCAAAAATTATTTGTTTGGTCTAATTAAGTCATGTGCGTTTCAGAATATGTTTGAATAGGAGGAGAGTTATACTCCACGTTAGGAGACTAACACCTAAGGGAATCAGATAAGAATGACCCAAGTTACTAGAATCATGTCACCATTAAAGTGCCTTAAGAACATCGGAAGTGGAACTTTTCTTACTCACTCAAGCTATGAACCTAAAAAGGGTAACCTCTCAGAAAATATAGTAACTTCACATATGAATAATGGTTAAACCAGAATCATGTAAAGTTCTGCTCTAATCTATATGTTTGTTTAATACTGTTTGGGTGCAACCTATCATCTGCTACCTTCGAAAAGGCTCAGTGAATTTTTGCAAAATATGTTTCTGTTTTGACTCTAATATGCTTATGTTCTGAATCTGATATGTCTCTATTTCAGAATTACCCTTATTGTTTGTGCACAAGATGCATGTTTAAAACCGAGACCGTTAATATGTGAATAATATCATTATAAAGATATGTTCGAAATACGTTTTGAAAATTGTTACATGACGATTATGAAATGTATTCGTGGTATCCATTAATAAGGCCCTCGCCTGGGGGGGAAATAATACCAGAGCCCTTTGTTTTATATGCATAGAGATCTCTGATATCGACTTATATGGTCCCTTTGATATATGCCTACAGGCCCTTTTTATTTGAATGGATGTACCACGTATAATGTTTTGTTGATGGATGATGTTTGAAAATGTAAAGATATGTCAAATACTTTACTTGGGAAATGAGTTAATCATTGGGGGTTATATTAATGAGCGTTTCTTCGTCATCTGAAGGATCTATATTATTTGGAAATGTTATACTATGAATTTGACTCGATGCTTTCAATATGGATTATTGGGATGCAATGTTGAATATGATAAGAAAATGTTGGCTATATGCCTGAGTGAATTGTCTTTGCTTTCCGAAAATAAATGACTTTTCTTCTGGCACTAATGAAACAAATCTCCACCCTATTTGATTTGTCAATAAGGCTATTGTGGTAAGAGAAAAGTGAATTTGAGATTGTATCAAGTACCTAATCTATTTTGAAGACTTCATATGGGATGTCAATAACGGAGTATTTTGATTTATTTGAAGTTAAGTTGGATCATGAATAACATTTGTGATCAATCCTCAATGATTTGTAGACATATGGATTATTTAGCGATATGTGAATTATTGGAGACATGTGAATAGATGAATAGAAGTATATGAATTAAGTGATTGACGAGAATAGTACATTGTGATTAATATGTTTTCGTGGTTTAATGTTATGAGGTTGACCTCAAGGTCTAGTACATATTATTGATCATTACTGAATGACCTTTGATGACAATATAGACTATGATGAATCACCAATTTGGGTTATTAACCTACAAATAAATGAGGATGAGTTGAACTCTTGTGATGAGAAAACTGAATGGTAAGGAAGTTACTTTGAAAAGAGGAATGAAATGAAGCCAAGCTATATGATTCTTTTTCAAGTACAAGTGCCTTAAGTTTGGAGGACCAAACTTTCTAAGGGGGAGAGATTGTGATGACCCCGTCACGTATAATATTTTATATTTGGTCAATTAAGGAGATTTGGGATTTTAATTAGTCGTTATCCTAATTTAATTTGGGATTTGTGAGAATGGTGGAATCTGATTCGTATATGATTCTATTGAAGATTTATTTTAAGGGTCCAAATGGCTTAAGGAAGTGAAATTAAGAAGTTGAATCAATTTAATTTTAATTACGGACCCATTTGGGAGCTAATTAAGTTAATTATGTTATAAGGTTTGAGAAGTTATGATTATTATGAATTAAATCTATTTTCGAGGTATCCAATTTGAATATGAAATTTATTGACAAGGATTTTGGATTTGATTTGAAATTGAGGGCCTTGGTGATTTACGAAACAAAAATTGATGATGATAATAAGTTCAATTTAATATTTGGAACCTCCTTGTTTTATTTTGGGACATTGATCAAAGTGGTAACATAATGGTAAAGTAGGAGTGAACCAAGAATTTAATTCGGATAATTTTTCCTACGAACAGTCGTCACTCTTTTGCCCTTTCTTTTTCCACACTTTGAATTTGAATGTGAGGCTAGAACCATTGGAAAGCTTATTTCCGGGGCTTCGATTTGGAGACAAGAACGACCTAGAACGGAGTCCGAATGAGAGGGTTATACCCGTTTGAAGTTTTCATATCTGTGCTGGAAGCAGGTACGCTCGAGCGTAAAAAGCGATGCTCGAGCGAACTGTGCGAATTCAGCAAGTTTAAAGGCACTTTTCTAGATCATTCTTCACACCTTCATCTTCTCTCTTCATCCCTCTCACCCTTAGTCCGAAAACCCTAGAGATTTTGCCCCAAATACCTTACATTTCCCAAAGTTTTGGCCAAGATCCCATACCAAAAAGTGAAGAAGGCGTGAAGATCTTACTTTTCTACCGATTCGGATTTGCGAAGGATTTTTCTCAAAGCTTTGCTCTTTTGCTTGATTCTTGAGGTAGGGGTCCTAGTTCTTTTTCAATACTTGCATTAATAGATAGATTTGTGTTATTTTGATTATATAAATGCAAAATCTACATTTTTTTGAGCATATAGTGTTATATCATGGAAATTGGAGGTTTAGGGTTTGAAGTGTTGGGATTCAATTGTTGGGTTAAAATTGTGGATTATGAACCTTGGATGTATAATCAATGGGAAAATTGGAATAAAAAGAAGTAGTGTGAGAAGTTTTAATTTTTCTTGAAAGTCTTGATTTTTCTTGAAAACCCTAAGTTGGTTCATGATGATAATTAATGATTTTGCCCAAATTTAAAGTAGAATCATGAAATTGAGAGGTTGAATTCTATATATACGAGTTTAATTGAAATTTGGAAGTGTTTGAAAACTATATTAAAAATTAGCGATTGAACCTTTATTATGGATATTGTAAATTTACATGCATCATAGATTTCTTGGAATTGATTTCATGTTTTGATAAAATAAGAACTAAGCTTCGGAAAATTATGAATTTATGAACAAAGAACTTAATTTGTAAATTAAAGGAGTTTTGATGTAATTGATTTAAAATTGATCACGTTTGATGAAGATGAGCATCAATTGTGTTATTTAAGTTGAAAATGAAGCCTATATCTCACATGCATATGAAATTCAAAGTGATATGGAAATTAATTTGCATGTGAAATTCAAAGTGATATGGAAATTAATTTGCATGAGTTTTAAAGATATGAAGTTGTTATGGGTTGTCAAGAAAAATGTGAAATAATTTGGGAATTGAATTGTGATTTTGGACAAATTAGACTCAATTTTCTTATGGCCTCATATTGTATAAAGATTTCCATAATTTTGTATCAAGAACATGAGTTTTAGACCCTTTGAATGCTAAGTTTGAGCTTCAAATGCAATTCTGGAAATTCCAGAATTCGGCATGTCCACTCGAGCGGGGAAAGCGCCGCTCGAGCGCGAAATGTTGTCTTCCAGATCTTTTGCAGACATTGATATCCGCTCGAGCGGAAAGAGTCACGTTTGAGCGTAGAAATGTAGTAACCAGTACTTTTGCAGACCAAAGGGGTCCGCTTGAGCGGCCAAATCCGCGCTCAAGCGGAGAGCCCTGTTCCTGAAATTATGAAAAATGGTTTTGTGATTTGTTTTCCGTTCTCTTTCATTTCTAAGCACTCATAGGAATACATTGAGCTTTGTAAATGACCTAGAGGGTAAAGAAAGAAGCCTAAGAGAAATAAATAGATTAAAGAACGGATTGAATTGTTTGTGACCCAATATGTGTTATGAATTGTGTAGGGTCGAGCGTAAGGACGAATCTACCGGCAGAACACTATGAGTAATATCTTAGTAAAGATATGTTCAAGTATGTTGTTTTCCCAAACGTTACTTCTGTACATGCCTTATGGATTTGTATGTTTGAATTAAGAATAAGTAATCTAAATGTCAGTCTTTTGCTTAAGACTAAGTGAATACAAACACGATCATGATCATGGGTATGAAACACACATAAATCTGTCTGACATGAAAGATTGGGCCAAAGGCCGTCTATAGAGACCCCATTTTGGACCGTCCTCAAGATTGGACGTCATCGTTTGAACACTCGATGATCATCCATGCTCGTGTTCGTTTTGAGTTCCCGAAGGTCTCGGCTACGCGCCTTGCCTTAGGATCTCTCAACTTGTTTGTTTTGTGCTTGGTTGTGGACCAAGGACTTGAGGTTTTTGCTTCTGAGGGAAGAGGGTGGCTTGTTGGCCATCCCTACACCCCATTGGCTAAGGCCTTGTGCCATCGGCCTTGTTTCCCTGCCTTGGCCATAAGTGGTGGCCAATCGGCACTCTTTTGGCCGATCGGCACTCTTTTTGGTCGATCGGCTATATTTCTTGGCCGAGACCTTTCCACCTGCTTTTGCAGATATTTTTGTGCCAGCTGTGCCAGCTAGTGAGCACAATTCTCATCCTCCATACACGTGTATGGAGGGATTTGTTCAAGACTCAAGCTTGTTCAACAAGCTTGAGAATTGAATTTCTATAAGAAGGGATGCCCTTCTCCCTTTCCAAATGTTCTAAGAATTTGATATACAAGTTCTATATCTCTCTATATTTTACCTCTCTCTCTTCATTTACCCTTGTTTGTGCCCAAAAGTGTAATTTCTTCATACTTTTGCACTAAAGCACCTACTAGAACACCATCCTTTTGTTGCTGAGGTGCTTAGGAGCTGGTGTTAGAGTTTTTGGGTTGGTTTAAGCTCAGAAAAGCTGTTGGAGTTGTGTTCTTGAAAGTGTTCTTCAAGGGTGAGAAACTAACCTTTTAATCCCCTATTTTGGCTTAAGCTTTTAGACCTATTTTCATGCTAATTTAAGCTTAACTTTCTACTACAAAAAGTTCTGATTTTGCATGCTTGTGATGTTTGTTTAAGGTCACTTTTGTGTTGGGGGTAGTCTACCCCCTCTTAGGCCTTGTTTGGCCTTGCTTTTTAAGCTTTGAGACCACCTTGTTTTGCCCTTCTCACCACTGAAATCCAGAGGATTTTCAATGGTGGAAAGGTGGTTTTGGAGTCTTGAATAGGAGAGGGACACCCCTCTCTCCTTGTGTCTCATGTGCTAGTATAAATGGCTCATAATAGTAGCATGTTTGCTTAGCATGTTTTGGTTCCATTTCAGCAACTTTTTGGTGTTAATTTAGCATGCTTCAACTCAGTTTCATGTTGGTCTGATAGCATCTTGCATGCTTCACATACTTGTAGAGCAATCTTGTATGCTAGCATAACATGCATCATGTGTTTGGACCATCATTCTTGCATGATTTGGCTAAACTCAAAGAAACTTTTAGCCTTGTTTTACCATGCTTGAGCTCTGATTGTTGTTGTCTTGGTCATGCATGCATTGTTATGTATAGCCATGGTTCAATCTAGCTTGTTAGCTTTGTGTATCAAGTCCACTAGCATGCATTGCTTAGACTATTCTCATGATTTGGCATCATTTGAAATGATATTTCAGTGCATGTTTCATGGTTATACACTTGCCTTTGTCATTCTTTCAATGCTTAGGAGGTTTGGTGTTTTATGCCTTAAGAATGGGTCTTTGTGCATGTCACCATGCTTAAGCTTTTGGGATGCCATCTCAGTGGATTTTTGGGCTTATTTTGACATGCCATAACTCTGATTTTTATTGGTTAAGTCATGCCATGTTTGGTTGTAATAGGTGTAGTGCAATCCCCTTTGTTGGCCTTACTTGCATCATGCTTTATGCCTTTCATGTTGACTTGTTTTGGCTTTGGTCCACGCATGTTTTAGACTCACTTTGGTATGCTTTAGGACTTTTTGGTTTGCTTAGGCCATTTGCTTCATGTTTTGCATAGCCTTAGTGCAAGTCCCTTTGCTAGTCTTAGGCTTTGAGCCTCGTGCATGCTACGCTTATGATTATGTGTGTGATTTGGCATCATTCCTAACATCATTTCAGAGCATGTAGTGTTGTCACACTTGCATGCTTTTCACTGCTTAATTTTTCTTGAGAGTTGTCCTCTTTATGCCTTAATTCTTGGGCCAATTGGCATGCATGCTTGTCTTGCATTTCATGTCATCAATTCATCATTTTGGCCACTATTTTTGGCATGGCTGAGGTCTGTCCATTCTCGGTTTAAGTCCATTGAGTATGTGGTTTGCATGCTTGTTGCATTGCATGTTGTTGCATGTTTGTTACATTGCCTCATGTTTGCATGCTTGTGTTGCTTTGTTAAGTTGATCATGCATGCATTACAATGTGTTTAATATGCTTGCTTTGCATTGTGTTTGGTTTGGGGTGTTAAGCCAAACATGAGGAACGAGGGACGTTTAATACTTGAAGTGATGAAACGTGCCTCAATCCTCGGTCGCCGACCCTCTTGATCATGCATGATAGAGGTTAAGGCATTATGTGTTTTTGTGCATTTCATTCACATTGAATTGTGCGACTCGACCTCTTTGCCCATCATGCATCGAAATGCGCGATTGATGGCTCAAGAGTCGAGCACTACACTCTTTTGAGTTTCAAACACGATAAGGGGTGTAGTTACACAACATTTTCTTGCAAATGTATTGCCATGCCTCTGTTTGTACTTTGCTGCAACAAAAGTAGCAGTCTGCAGGAAGAGATGGCCGATCGGCTATCTGGTGTGCCGATCGGCTAAATATGTTTGGCCGATAGCCTCATAAGTGGTCGATGACCCTTATCTCTTGGCCGATGGCCAACCCTCCTGGCCGATGACCTCTCAGAGTGTCCATGAGGTTGTAGACGCGCCCGTGGGCTTCACTCTACAGTTCGGACTCCCTTTTTGTGTGTCGCGGTTCGTAGTCTGAACCAAAGAGTCCAACTCTGGCAAATCGTTTTGAAGGAAAACAGATTTTTGAAAAGTAGTGCCAAACATGGACTGCTTTGCCAGATTACAGAGTCGCCACCTAAATATTTTTAAAATGGGGAATTTAGGAAACCCTGACTCGGTGCCGAAGGCCACGTGTCCGTCATCACCAAATGTCTCGGCTCGGGAGCTTGGGTACGATCGGGGAAGGTCAGCTATGAGCACCCCCTTTCGCCCGGTCCGAAGACCGGCCTCTACTAACCGTGATATCCGATTTTGAAAACATTACATGCTCTTATTCCGGTTATTAGCCTAGAATTACTATGTGATGCGCACAACACAAAAGTATAGACTAGATTGCCTAATTTGGGAATAAACATTGCATATCCGTTTTGTCTCGAAAAACATGTTGGTTTTGCTACTCGCAAGTAGACTAAAATACGGATTTCAATGAGTTGTTCCAACTCACGCAATCCAACCTCCACCCACAGGCATTCAAACAGTAATATCACATAAGCATTTAGCCGCATGGTAAGCATACTGTCATGTTAACATTCACACACATGCGAAGTGCTAAAGCATAAAAACTTACATCGTACTCCGTGCCAAAACAATAAACCGGTTAGCAAACATGCATGACCTAGTTCATGTTAAGTGGCTAATGCAACACAGGCATAGATGCAATCTAGAGTAGGCTCGGCTAACCCTAAACATGGCATGTGAAGTGCAACAACTATCACGTATTCAATTTTGGAATTGAAATACAATGCAGTTTGCATGATGTGCCGAGCCCGATGTATGTAAACAAATGCATGAATGCACGCATGCATTGCATAAGGTATGCTAAAATAAGTATGCCCTAATACTAACCATAAAAAAGCAGGTAAGTAAAAGGGAGAGAAAGAAGTGGGGATTGGAAGACATGCACCCACTCACACACACTTATTACATTTTTGCCCTCGCTCGGAGGGACCAAATAATAATACAAATAATTAACTACGCAAGCTAATTAATTATTACAAATTCACTAAATTAATTAGACAAATAATTAATCTAATTAAGACAGTAAATGCCTCGGGAGGAGGGCCCAAATGCAGCGCGCGCTCGGGATTGGCTCGGAATCGCACTGTCATGCAAGTGTGCCTCTGTTTTCACTGCTACCCTCCTCTGAAAATTGCCAAAGTCCCAAAGGTGCCTCTTTGGACATTGGGGGTCACCACCGGCTGGGGTAGAACACCACCGGCTGAAGGAGGTGGCCACCGGCACTGAGTGAAGCTATCGGCTGCCAATTCACTGCCGGTCGGCACTAAAAAGTGCCGGTCGGCACAAAATGCCTGCAAAACCTGCAACTCACAGCAGCAGAGGGCAACAAAATGCATGGCAATGTGATTCAAAGCATGTATGCACCAAACACAATCCTTGTCATATTTTGGACTCAAAGGGGGATGTGCCTCGGTTCTCGGACCACCAATCACGCATTTCCATGCATGATGGCCCAAAGAACCGAGAGTGCAATTTTAATTTCAAATGCATGCAATGCAATCAAGCAAACAAGGGTGTTCAACCTCCATCATACTTCACTTCCAGAGGCCAAACATGCACAATGGAAATGCAAACCTAAGCATGTCAACTAAGCATGCAACGTGGACTATGCAACACACTTATGTAAAAGGTTCAAACAAGCATGCAAGGTGAGCATGCAAACCAATGAAATGATTGACTTAGACATCAATTAGGCAACTCAAAAAGGCCTAAAATCAGTAGCCAAAATGCTAAGTTATGAGGGCCCAAACAAATATGCACACATGCACAAATCAAGGCACCAATACTTAGGCATAAACAAGACGACATTCAAGCACACTTGAAATGAGTCAAACACGGACTATTAGCATGCATTGAAAGCTCTGAAATTCATGCCAAATATAGTGCTAAACCAAGCATTAAAGTAGGCTAAGCAAGCAATGAGTGGCCCAAGGTTTCAAGGCAAGCCAATGAGGCATTGAACTACACTTACACAAAGCAATTATGGCATGCACTTAACAACTCAAAACAGATTTCTAGCATGTCAAAACAAAGCCAAATGGCTACTTAGATGGCATCTAAGAGTCATTAAATCAAAGGCATGCAAAATGGCCAAAAAAATGAGGCATTCAAGACATGCTTTCAAAGCGTTAAAGAGGCGATTTAAGTGAGCATACAAGCACACCAAAAGGTCTGAAATAGCATATGGAATGGTTCCAAATCATCAAAAATGAAGCAAGCAAGGCATGCTACACATTCATGTTCTTATGGCCAACAAGCCAAATGTAAAGAAGCTATATTAAGCATGCTAAGATTGACCAAAATGACTATGGACAGAGCTAAATCATGGCAAAATAAGCATGCAAGCTTCACAAATGCAAGCCTAAAACATGCTTGAAGCTAAGGCATGCAACCTAGGCATATTTAGGCAATAAGGGGCATTACAAGGCAACTATGCTAAGCATGCATAGGAGACCAAAACCAACTTGAAATCATGTTATAACATGGCAATATAAGCATGGAAAACAAGTCAAACATGCTCAACACACACTCAAGCATAGTGTTCCTTAAGGAAGCAAAATTTGCCCTTTTCAAGGACATTAAGGAGAGGGGGTGGCCCTCTCCTCCTTGAGACTCTAAGGCATGCTCTTCACCACTGAAATCCCTCAAGATTTCAGTGGTGAAGAGATCCTAACACCAAAGTCTCGGATCTCTCCAAAATAGCACAAAAAGTGGCCTTTTCAAGGCCTAAGGATGGTCAAACCTACCCAAATCACCTAGCACCCTTAATAAACAATAAAGAGGCTTAAAAAACAGAACTTTTATATGTTATAAACTAAGCACAAAAACTGTTTTAAACTAGGTAAAAATGGAGTGCAAAAAAGGGGTAAATAAAGTAAGTTTCTTACCCTTGAAGCTTTTCTTCACAAAGGTTGGAGTAGTTGGTCCCTTGAGCTCCAAACCAGTCAAGAACACTAAAACCAGAGCTTGCTCTCTCTCTAAAATGGCTGAAACCTCTCAAGAAATCCCAACCTTAAGCCAAGAGGAAGAGCCTTCCTCTTATAGAACTTGTAAGACTTACAAGCTAAGCAACTAAGGGCTCATCCCTCCATACACGTGTATGGAGGGGAAACAAAAGGCATACAGCTGTCTGAAAATATCTCAGAAAACAACTGTATAAGAGTCGGCAGGGCAAAATGGTCATTTTGCCAAAAACAGTGCCGACCGGCACAAAATAGTGCCGACCGGCACAATATAGTGCCGATGGAAACTCTAGCTAGCTGATGGCCTCTAGCCCCAGCCGGTGGTGTGTGGGGATGCCTCAGAAAGCATTCCCTACCCTTCCAAGGCAAAACACAAGTGTTTGGTGCAAAACCAAACACAAACGGTCGAGTCCGGAGGTCCTGAGGCACGGTGCGCGAGCCGAGAACTCCGGGAACTCCAAACGAACACACACATGGATAATCACCGAGTGTTCCAACGGTGACGTCCAAGTCTTGAGGACGGTCAAAAATGGGGTGTCTACAGAGGTGGTTCAGAAGCATCACAGAGATTTTCACAGTTTTCAGAAGTCAAAAACAGTGCAAACAGAGGCAACACGAGGCATGACAACGGATTTCCGAGCAAAGTCGACCGAGCATGCATCATTCATCATTCCGAGGCAGAGCTGTGGCAGCCTATTTTAATTTCTTACTTAGCTGATTTGTAACTTAATTAATTTTCTTAATTAGTTAAGAGTTGTGTAATAATTAATTAGCTAGGATAGTTAGTTAATTAGTTGGTTTGTATTATTTATTCGGACCCTTCGTCGAGAGGGCGAATTTTGTAATAAGTGTGCGTGAGTGTGTGAATGTGTTCCAACCTCACGTCTTTCTCCCTTTTACTTAACCGCTTACGATGGTTAGTTCTAGGTCATGTTTCAATTAGCATTCCTATGCTCGCATGTTTGCATCCATTCATCTGTATTGCACGCACCGAGCTCGGCGCATCATACAAACCACATTGTATTTTAATACATTTACTTGAATACGTGTTCAACAGCATGTTATCAAGTTGCATTTCATATGCCATCTTAGAATAGTCGAGCCTATTTTAGTTGCATTTTTGCATGCGTTGCATTAGGCATCTTACCATAGCTAGGATCATGCATTTATTTCTAACTAGCTTTTGTTTTGGCTCGGAGTACTAGGTAAGCTTTTACGCTTTAGCATCTTGCATGAGTGTGAGTGTTGCCATGATAGCATGCTTTCCATGAGGCTAACTGCTTAAGTGTTTAACTGCCTAAATGCCTGTGGGTGAATGTTGGATTGCTTGAATTGGTATGCTGTGCGCATCACATAGTAAGCTAGCTAATAAACCGGAATAAGAACACATGTGTTTTCAAAAATAAAATATCATGTTAGTAAAGGCCGATCTTTAGATCGGGTGAGTGGGGGTGCTCATTGCATGACCTTCCCCTCTCGTACCCAAGTTCCCGAGCCGAGGCAACTTTGGTGATGACGGACACGTGGCCTTTGGCACGAGTCAGGGTTTCCTAAATTTTCCCAAAACAAAACATTTAGGTGGCGACTCTGTATCTGGCAAAGCAGTCCATGTTTGGCACTTCTTTATAAAAATCAATTTTCCACAACGATTTGCCGGATTTGGACTCTTTGGTGATTTATCGATCTTGCACTGCACTTTGCGAGATTAGATTCAGAACCGTGACATTGAGTCCGAACTGTAGGATTTCGCGCCATTTCGCGCGCGGAGCTGGGACGTTCGGGCACGTCTACAGTTTCTGGCGACTCTGCTAGTGATTTAGAGAACTTGACTCGACCTCATGATATCTTGTTTTGACTACACTTATGTGTTTCTTTGCATTGCATGTGCATTGGTGCGCCTAGGACACCGTGTTTGCCGTATGCTATTTCTGAACGGTTTGTTAGAGGCTTGCTTTGAGAAGCGTGCCATAAGGCTGACCGGTTGCGGGCTCTGCCACGAAGGGAACAGAAACCTCAGTTTTCACCAGGGTACCCTTTTTGACCATTCGACCTAGTGCATATCGGAAACTGTAGTGACCATTCCAAGCTAGGACAGGTTGCTTACTCGATTATAGGTTGTTTGAAACCGCTGTGTGCATAGTGAAACCCTAGTTCTTGACGAAACTAGGACAGGGAAACCCTACCCCTCAATAGGGGTGTTTTGGCTCTCACTTGCTTGCTATGTGCTTTTAGAGTGCGTCTCTACAGGAATGCATGCATCAGTTTGCAAGTCCAGGTATCAAACCTGCGAGCATCAGCATTAGTATTTGGGAACCAGTTTTACCTGCGGGTATCAGATTCAGATTTGGGGCAGTGATCTGGGAACAGTGATCAGTGGTTGAGAACAGTTCTTTCAGCTTGTGTTTTCTAACTGCGTGTTGTCTTTATTTAAGCTATTATGCTGTCTGTTTTTCTGGTTAATTGTTTCCTTATTATGCTTTATTTATCTTTTTGCAAGGTAATTTAGCACCATTGCATCCGACCAGGCAGATATTCCCCGAGCACTCTGGGTTAGAGGTCGTAGACTTAATCGATCCGAGGATCTGATAGACGGACAACTAGTGTTCCACTCTTTACCCCCAGTTACCAGATGGAGGTCAGTAAGGCGCAGTGTATCGGTACCGCGGTTGCCAGATCAGTGGTCCTTGAGTAGTCAGGCTGAGATTTCCAAGTCTACTACAGAGACAGATATACCGGTTGTTCAGTTAGATCGACACAATATGGCAAGCTTAGAAGAGATGATGCGTCAGCTCTAGGAAAGTATGCGGGTCATGCAGCAGGATGCTGCCCGCCAGGCAGAAGTGGTTGCACGCCAAGCAGAAGTAGTGACCCAACAGGCAGAGTTAATCGCCAGGCTACAACAGCAAACCGGAGCCTCTGCTTCGCACCCACCTCCTTCCCCACCAAGAGTTCCAATACTTGGGGAGACAGCCAACGTCCAGGAAAATACGGACGTTCCAACAGGGCCAGCTCCGCCCCCGATCCTACCCCAGCTATCCAAAGCATAGACCAACCTGGGGGATACGCCGTTTGAGTTCGAGGTGGATCCGACAGCGCTAAAAGTGAGCAAGCTAGAAAAGCTATTCAAGAAGTCTCAGGGCGTAAAATCCATCCCGGATATAGAGGATGGGTATACTGACTCGGCCGTGACTCTGCCAGACCGGTTTAAAATGATGCACATATACCGTTTCGACAGGTCTAGAGATCCTATGGTGCATTTGCGGCTGTTCTCGGATATCTTAAGGCCGATGGACCTCTCTAGATTGCAGAAGCTTTCTCTGTTTGGCCGGACCCTGTTGGGTGTAGCGGTTATTTGGTATGCAAAACTGGAGGATTCTGTTAAGAGAAGCTGGGAGGAGATGGCTGAAGCCTTTGTAGCTCAATACTCCTACAATACTCAGATCGAGGTCACAACTTGTGATCTCGAGACAACTAGGCAAGAACCGAAGGAGAGCTTCTCCGATTTTGTGACCCGCTGGAGGGCTAAGGCCTCGATGATGACCATCAGGCCGGTCGACAAGGACCAAATACGGATGGTTGTGCGCAACCTCCATCCCAAGCTCATGCAAAAGATGATCATCCTCCCCCTCCCTATCTTTGCAGATCTACATGAGATAGGGGTGCAAATCGAGGACGCCATGAAACAGGGCCTCATTGATCATGAGAGAGAGCAGCCCAAGAGGGCATTCAACCGCAATACGAATGCAAGCACAAGCAGTGCTGTAGCTACCAAATCTTTAGACGTGGGCATGGTCACCACCACCACCCCAAGAACCCTTATAGCTACCCCATTCACCGGTGCGTCCGAAAGTAGCTCACAAACAACCAAGTTTCCACCATGAGGCCAAAGAACCTTCACTCCACTATACATGCCCCTGTCCAAAGCTTTGGGGGTTTTGATTAGGAAAGGGCACTTGAAGCCTCTAGAGCCGCGGCCTTTGCCAGAAAAACTTCCCCCCTCTCATAACCCGGCGAAGTACTGCGCCTTTCACTAACAGCATGGTCATGACACCGACCAGTGTTTTCGATTGCGTCATGAGATTCAGGATCTCATTGATAACAGGGTGATCGTGCCTTCGGAGAAACCGAATGTCACAACCAACCCTCTCCCACCACCCGTTTTCCAAATATTAACCAAGTGCCAAAATCATCAAATTAAACATAACACCACATCATTTTCAAACCCCACAAACATCTATTTCATATACACCCAAAACCCCTCTTTTGATTTTTATGCCCAAACCCTAGGTTTGTTTAAAACATCCCCAAATCACACTATTTCTACACAAGTGACAAATAACTAAGCTAAATATCATATGAAAGTGTAGAAGGATCCCTACCTCAAAGGAAGAAGATGAACCAAAAGAGAGACAAACTCCAAGAGAGCTGAAACCCACTTCTATTTGGATCAAAATGTAGATCTTGACATGTTCTATCTTTTTCTCAAAGGTACTAGGGTGAAAAGATCAATGGATCTAGATGAAATCTAAGAGAGAATGTTGATTCTAAAGAGAGAGGCTCAAGAACAAACTTTTTGGAGAGTTTTAGAGAGAGAGAGAGAGAGAAGAAAAAAAGTGATTAAAAATGTCATCCTTTCAGACTAAAATGCACGCAGTTCGCTCGAGCGTCAGACACAAAGTTCCGCTCGAGCGTGAAAAGTTCCACTCGAGCATGGAATACATACTTCCAGAAGTTTTGCAGATGAAGGACCCCGCTCGAGCGTGAAACTGGATGCTCGAGCGTCAGACACAGAAGCCCACTCGAGCGTGGAATGCACGCTTCCAGCATTTACAGACCTGCAAAAATACTAAGAGTTGACAATTCTCGCTCGAGCGCCAGAATGGCTGCTCGAGGGGAGGAGCAAATTTGTGAAGCCCACTCGAGCGCCGGAATGCCCGCTCGAGTGGAGAGACCAAAATCTGGGCAACACAAGTTTTTGAAAAGTAAGCAACCAACCTGTCCCAAACGCACAAATACAACTCGATAACCAGAAGTAGAGGGGAGACAAGGAAAAAGATATGAATAACCTATCAAGCTCATACAACCCAAATCTGGAACACGACAAGAGACGAGTCAGAATCAGAATCGCTATATTTATTGCTGTTTGAACATGTACTAGAAACTTTGTTATGTTAAAGAAATATAAACATTGCATATGTTTTAGAAATGTGAATTGTACATTCAGTGTTGAAAATTTGTTTATCTTGTTAATGTGAATGGATGACCGGTGGATAGGCCATGGTGATGAAATTGAATTGCTATAATTGTTTTAATTTGTTTAAACGTAGTTTTAACGTTTGATTTAAAATTTCGGTGACGAAATTTTGTTAAAGAGAGGAGATTATAGCGATCCTGGTTTAGACCCGACCCATTTGATGTTTTAGATCTGACTTTCATTGTCATAGATAGATATCCATGTCTTGTCACCACTTGCGTCTCTTTGAGTTTGGCTTTTGGGTTGTGTTGATTGCGTTTGGAACAGGTCGGTAGCTTGTTTTTCAAACTTTTGTTGTCTAGATTTTTGTTCCTTCGCTCGGGCGCCACTTCTTGCATTTGAGCAGTCCTTATGAAACTCCAATACTTTTGCAGGTCTGCAAAAATACTGGGAGTTTGTATTCTTCACTTGAGCGAAGCTTCTTGTGCTCGAGTAGTAAAACTTATTGTGTCTGGTCGCTCGAGCGACAAATCTTGTGCTCGAGCGAACTATGCGTATATCAGTTCTTAAACAGGTCATCTTGAGTCACTTTTTCATTTCACTATCTCTCTAAACATTCCAAAAACCCACATTCTCTCTACAAAAACAGCAAGATCTAGTGATTTCTTCACCCTACTCTCTTTGCTAAAAAGATTAGAACACTCTGTGGGCTCTCTTTTCATCTGAACGAAAGTGAATTTCAGCTTCTTTGAGGTGTCTCCACTCTCTCCTTGGTCTTCTAGCTTCGAGGTAGGGATTCTCTACATTTTTTTTTATGATTTTTAACTTGGTTATTTGTTTTGATAAAACAATCTCATGATTTTGGAGGATTTTGGACAAATCTAGGGTTTTGGGTTTAAAATCAAAAGAGGGGTTTTCAAATGAATGTATTGAAAATGGTTGTGGGAGTGGAAATGAGGTTGAGTTGTGATAGAATTATTGATTTAGACACTCAGAATATGTTTTGGAAGGAAAGGGGGTTTTGTTCTAAATGTCTCAAATGTTTATTTTATATAAATAAATGATAGAAATGTGAAATTAGATGATATTAATATGGATGGTGGAGTTAGATGTGTATTATCACCCACCTCTCAAAAATTTGGAGAGTTTATCTTTGTTGATGATTGTATATCTGTTTAGAAATATTTGTTTTGGACTATCAGTGGAGGAGAGTTATGATTGTTGTAGAAATTGCATATAAATTAGGAGAATTGAAACTATTTTTCTTATTCATTTGCATTGACTATTATTTCACGTTTATACATTGAAAATGTTATCGTTTTGAGAAAATAGGTGAATCTGAGAAGACATTATTGTTACAACAAATAAGTTAGCCTGTGTGTCTAGGGTGAAAGTCCCGAAAACCGCGCGCATACATGGGTGCCGATCCCGTAGGCGAAATTTCCATGAAATGGTAATAGTAGTGCTTGTATAGCCTACGTTTACATGGGTTCCGGTTTACGGTTTCCTCCGGATGAAATTTCCGGGAAAGGTTATATTGTTTTGAAATTTTCAAAGTATGATTCACTACCCTATTTTCTATTGTAATGGAAATGATTTGTGAATCAAGATATTAACTTGGCATTGCATAGTTTTGGAAAGGGATATAAAAATGTTTTGGCAAGAACATGGATATGCATTCACTTTATAGCTCTGTTAAGATTCATATACTGTGTTAGATTATTTTTATTAAGCTTTGGTTCACCCTACGTAGGAAAAACATTTCAGGTGCTGATGATATACGTCCGCCAAGACAATAGCTTGGGAGGAATTGAAGCGAGTGCTTCTTTTGTATATTCATTGTATTTGTTTTTGTACACGCCAAGGGCTTTAATTGTATTGGGCTTAAGTATACTTTTGTTGTATCAAGAACTATCTTGGAAAGTTGTAAGCCCCTAGGGCATTTTTTTTTTATCTGTTTAACTTCCATTCTTTTTCTTTAATTCGTAACATATGCTATAGATTCAGGGTCAGGCATTATGAATGTATACTGCATATATTTCTCTTTTGTAAACTCAATTGGATATAATGGAAGATATTTACTTTATCATTGTTGTTGTTTATTGATATTGTGGTGGATTATTGCAATTATTTCGGGGCGTGACAATCCAAAAGTTGAGATTTTTTTTGAGTTTTTATTTTTTGGATAAATTACAAACACGCGCCTGAGGTTTGTTTTAAATACAAATTGTCTATTGTGGTTCTGAAAATTACATCACGCCCCTTCAAATTTCATAACAAATAGTTCATTTTATTAATAAATCATCAAGTCAATTAAAAGCTTTTAGTAATGTTAGAAATTTATTTCAATTAATAATTTATGCAATTTTATTATTGTATATGAGAGCAGTTAAAAAATTTATTTTTTTTAATTAATTCTGTTAAATAAAATATTTTAACAATGAGGTATTTGTAATTTTGCAAATCACAAGGCGCAAGCCGTATTTTAAGCAAATCTCAATGGTGTATTTATAATTTACCTTTTTTTATACATAAAAAAAAATGATGTTAGAGTGATTTTTTGTATGGTTGTTATACTCTTAACCTTTGACTATTGTATCTTCAATTTTTGTAGAATTAAATACTAATCAACTAAAAAACATATATACAAAATTACTTTAGAAAATCTGGACTCATAATTAAAGTAGTAATAAAAGCACATAATCATTCTTTTTCATCCCATTCCAATTAACCAAATACAATGTAAGAGTTCATAAAAAAATATTATAGGTGAAATAAAATGATGTTGTATAAATATATAAGGTCTATTTCGCTATATTTTTTTTCCACCAAACAAACACTACTTTAAAATCAAAAAACCAAATTTTAATTATAAAAAAAAAAAAATGTACAACTAGCCTGTGCCATGCATGGGCCTCCCAATCTAGTATATTATAGGGGAACTTACTGATAAGTCCCATGTACTAAGTTCAAGATCCAGCTAATCCCAAAACAAAATACTTGCACCAATTAGTCCAATACATTTTTAATTGTTACCAAAAAATCCTTTTTTTTTTTTTTAATTTACAGACACTGTTCACATCTTACTATCGTCGGACTTCCGTCAAACGGTCGCCGGAGACTCGTCGGAATGTTCAACATCGCCGGAAAGTCGTCGGAATGTTTAAAACATGTTATGAAACTGTAAAAAAAAAAAAAATTTGCATGTTATAAAACTGCAAAATTTTACAGTTTTAAACCATGATTCATTCCAGCACAAAAAAAAAAATTTCAAACTGCAAAATTTTACAGTTTTCACCGCCTGTAACTAAAACTCGAAAATTACTTGTTCAGAATTCGAAAATTTTCTCATTACAAATCTGTGTGATAGCTGTACAAATCTAAGTCATTACAGATCTATTTCAATGATATTATAGATCTATTTTATCATCAACAACAACAACCATAGATCAACAACTATCCCCAAAAAAAATCTGTAAATAGAGAGAGAAAGAGAGAGAAATTGACAAAACCATATTCATGGCAGATTCTTACAACAGCTACAGCAAGCTTCGTAGATCTGCTGTGGGTACTTCACAGGCACGGCCTCATCTAGCTTCTGGTTGATTTCTTCTATCAGAGTCATCCAATAGGTTCGAAGATCGAATTTCGTCGACACTGACGATGATGGTGTCGATGATGAAGAAGAAGAAACAGAGCATCGAATTTTGGGATGCGAAATTGATCTGAAGAACGCATTGTTGATGAAAAACGCATTGTTGATGATGATGAAAAATCTGCAGAAAATTTCCAGATCTGAAGATTTTTTTTTGTTGATGTTGATGAACCCATTGTTGATGATGAACACGTAACAAGAGAGGCAAAAACCAGAGAGATAAAGGAAAGGACTTTTTGGAGCACTCAAAAAGTTTTGGGATTAAATGGTCACCACATGTTTCACATGGGACCTCCCAGTAATTTCCCCTATATTATATATATGTAATACAATTTTGGGATTATGAAACGAGAAGTCATTGGAGTAGGAAGAAGACAAAAGTGCAGTGCAGACAAACTTGTGGTAGGTGGATCTACTACCAATTCATGATGTGGTATTTTTATTTCAACAATTTTTTTTTTATTTTAATTAAAATTAGATTTTAAAAATACAACTTCAAATTTAAATTTATATTTTGAAAAAGACACTCAAGTCAGAGGTCCATTTTTAAAACTTTTGGGTTAATAAACCAAAATTTAAAATCTTTTTGGACAAAAAAAAAGACATTATTATTTCTTCAAAATGACATATCTGCTCAAAATTTATTTATATATTCAAATATTACTTATCTATTCAATTGTTACTTTTATTAATTCTAAACATGTCCACTTTGTGAGGAATACCATTCAACTTGTCCATTTTTAACTAATTTACTGAAACAATCTACGAGAAAAAATAAATTTATTTTCATTTTTAATTAGTAATTAATCTTTCAGTTCAAAAGTCACCATCTCCCTATGAAATCAAATCTACACAACATACAATACATCATTCAATATTTTTTTTCTTAATAACAAATCAATTGTCCCCCTTTCCGGTACAATTTGGGAAGGTGTTATTTAGTGAAACAATCTAACCAATTGTCATTTAGTTTTTATCAATTCTAAATGCCATGTTCACTATGTGAGGAATATACCATTCAACTTGTCCATTTTTTATTTTTTAATTTTCTAATTTAGTGAAACAATCTAGGGGAAAAACTTCACATTTTCAATTAGTAAACTAATCCTGTAGTTCAAAAGTTAACATCTCCGTGTGAAATCAAATTTGCACAGTATAAAACACATCATTCAATTTTTTATGTTTTTATTTTTCACTCTTATTAATAAGTATAGTTATCCAGTTTCTAGTACAATAATTTGGTAAGGTGTTTTTTTAATTATATATGTATGGGTGGTAAGGTGTTATTCAGTAAAAATTGTTATTCAATATTTTATTAGTTCTAAATAACATGTCCACTTTGTGAGGAATATCATTCAACTTGTCCATTTTTCTCTAATTTAGTGAAACAATCACAATACAAAAATTAAATTTTTAGAGACAAAAATTTAGAGATAAAAATACTTTTTAGAGACGAAATATTTTAATCACTAACAGTGTCGTCGTTGTTTTTGTAACAGCAAAATTGGACATCTAGTGGTTAATTAAGATATTTTTTGAACCAAAATTTTTATTTCAAAAAATAAACTCTTTTGGCATGAAATTGTTTTGTTCTTGCATTTATTAGTGGCGTTTTTAAAATTTTGTTGCTAGAGTTTTTTTTGTTCTCAGGGTGACCTTTTAATGACGACTCCCATGACAATAAGAATTGGTCTCCTAATTTTTTTACAACAAAATTTTTACTTTTGGGGACAAATTTAATTTACAAAATCCTTCTATATTGTAGTGAATATGAGCAAAAGAAAATTAATCTCATTTTCAATTAGTTACTAATCTTTTTTTTCGAAAGTTAACATCCTTTTGAATCACTTAACAACAGTAGGCTGCAACTAAAGCAAGACCAATGCATATGTTTATATATATCTATATCTATCTATATATATAAGAACTTTTTAGCTACTTGAGATTTTTTTTATTTTTTTATTTTGCCTTTCATTTTGAATAATTTACTAATAGTGACCTATATGTTGAGTGAATGTTTTTTTTTGTAATTACGCAAACATTTTGCTCAATTATGCAACAGATTTTTTTCGTAATTACACAAACATTCTTGGTCAATTATGAAACATGTTTTTTTCGTAATTACGCAAACATTCTTGGGTAATTCTATTTCCACACACCAAAACATCTCATTCCACATCCTTTCTCAATACGCATACCAACTAATTTTGAATTTTGTAATTTTACTCAATGCACAACCCTTTTTATCAAAAGTATATCTCTCTTTAACATTTGAAACCCTAAACCAACACCCATTTATAAGTGTTGTTTCTTCTCCCCTGCTTTGGTCTTGAATATCTGACAGCAGAAGTGCTTGAGTTGGCTGGAAATGCAAACAAAGATCTGATTGATTTGGATGTTTTTGATTTTTTGATTTGGTCTCTTTTTATTTGGTTATATCCATATATTTGATTTAAGATCTAATTTGGGGGTTCGCTTTTTTTGATTTGGTAAAACAGTGGTGTTTGGTGGCGAGGCCAACAATGGTAGTGGTGGCACAGTAGTCATAATACATATACACAAATACACACACATGTATGCATATATTGATTGCAGTGAATCATTAAATGACAAAAATAGAGGTTGGGTTTGAATTACAATGGTTATAGTGGGCAGGAGTGTTGGTTGCAAGTTGTCTTAGGAACATATAGCAGTAGCGGTGGTTACTATGGTAGAGAGCGAACTTGTGTTTGTTACGAAGAGATTCTGCAGCTGGCTATTAGAGGGGGTGAAGAAATTAGAGTTTTGGTGGAGAAGATAAGGATACTTTGGTGATTTTATTTTGGGAGAAAATTGTAATAAAAAAATAAATCATTAAGTGTGTGCACAAAGGTAGGTATGTGTGTGGAAATAAAATTTCCCAACATTTTTAGTCATTTATGAAACATAATCTTTTATTTTTTTAACAAATTACAAATACACCCACAAGGCTTGTTTAAAATATGAATCGGTCCTATAATAATAGAAATTACAACTATCATTTGTTATAAATTTTAATTTAACACAATACTTAGGGGGAAAAAACAAAATCTTCTCCTATGCAATAATAAATTATTAAAATTGTTTATCAAAAAATATTTCTCATATCATTAAAAACTGTTAATTGACTTAATGATTTGTTTATTAACAAATGGTTAACTTAAAAATATTTTTCATACCATTAAAAATTATTAATTTACTTATTAATAAAATTGGTCATTTGTTATGCGAGTATGATTTATGTATTAATAAAATTAGTCATTTGTATATATATGTATTTTCTTCTGCTTCTTTATTTTAGTTCAGTGAATTATCGTAGTAGTTTTTTTTTAGATAAGATAATTATCATAGTATTTGTTTTATATTTATTTGTTGAGAAAAGCTACACACCAAAATCTATTGTTTTTTTATAAATTCGGAAGAAATGTTAAAAACTCATAAATTCATCTAAAATGATATGGTAATAGAATTGGAGTCTAGATCATTGGGTGTATAACAAAACAAAAAATGATACATATCATTTCACATAATTCTATCATATATCTAATGATTTGTCCTATTCAATTTCATAAAATAATATTTTAATTTTTGAAAAACTATCAAAATACAAAACTTAAATATACTAGCTCGTGCCATGCACAGGCCATTCAAAACTAGTATATATATATAGATTTTAGCCTGGTTAAAAAAAAAAAAAAAATACTAGGTGGTGTACACCCTTTTGGGGTGCATACTGGCCCCATTTGGAGATAAATTATTTTAGTTGGTTATTTGACTTTTATGTTATTTAAACTTAGTTTAAAAAAAATTGTGTTTAGGATGATGGTCATTTTTGTTTTTTTTTTTGAAATTGATTTGATGATTGTGAGAGAAAAAGTGAAATGATTGTAACTTAAATATGACATTTTATCTTATTAACTATTTTAATCTATTTAGTCTTTATTCGCTATTTTAGTCAAATAGTCTCTAACCAAACAAGGCCACTATATGTAATTTACCATAAAAATCTGTAATTTTATTATAAATTTTTTAATATCAATCACAAAATGTGTAATCGCGTCACAAATTGAAGTAACAAAAATGTCTAAAATTTTGTGTTTGATGTTGCAAATATTTGTGATTTGGTTACGATATTTTTCAATGATTTATTTTTATTAACACAATTATTGTCTATGTTTTTAGTGACAAGCGTGATAAATTGAATAGATTATAATCATCGAATTAAACATATTTTAAAATTTGAATAGAAGGACAATGAATGGAAAAATATTTCAAAATTTAAATTAAAATATAATGATTGCATGTCTTTTTATTAAGTTGGATTTTCTATAATGGACAAACAAATTAGTAGGAAGAAAGTAATATAAGAGTTTAAGTTAGAGCAAATCTCCGCTTTGTTTGGTTATGAATTTCTCAAACACACATTTTTTGTTCCCCCCCCCCCCCCCAACCAATTGTGTTATCTTTAAGGAATTTTAACTTTTTAAATATTGTAGTTAATTTTTTCTTAAAATTTTTTAGATGTACTTAAAATTAAAATATTTGTAGAAATTTTTTAAAAATTCAATAAACACAAAAAAAAAATGTACTATTTCTATATTTAGTGAACATTTTAATATCTTTTCACAAATATTTTAATTTTAAATATATATAAGTTAGGTGCATATAAAATATTTTAAAGTTTTTTGATTAAAACACAGTGATTTAGACCCCCTCAAACTTCAACCCCTACCACCCCACACACACGTGGCGGGTGGGGATTGGAGGAGAAGAAAAAAAGAAAAAGAAAAAAAAAAGTGACCAATCAAAAAAGAAAGGGGGTCAAAGGGGGTGAGGGGAAAGGGGGTCTCAATCTTTATTCAAAAATATAAAGGAAAATGCATGAGACCCCAGTGGGGGTGCTGGGGGTCTCTTGTGATTGGTCCAAAAAACTTTTTTTTTTCCAGCCAATGACAGTGCCTCATGTGGCACTGGGGGTCACTGGGGGCCTCCCCGTTGGGGGTTCCCAGCAAAGTCCAAATATAAAATAAGAAAAGGATGAATTGTCAAATATTTTACTAACCACCAAATATAAGCTAGGCTTTCCGTGTCAGTGCTGGATCTGGTTCCATTTAGCATGGGTCTCAATTATATTTTTGAATGGTTTGTTTTTAAAAATATAATTATCGTTTATTTTTTAGGGATAAATGTAATAAATTAAATAGATCTTGATTATCGAATTGATTTAATTAATTAATTAATTTTTTGTGATTGATATGTACGAAATGTCTAATAAAATATTAATGAACAATTAGAAATTACGATTTTTGAGATTATGAAAGCATTTTGAACCATATATGTTAAAGTTTATCTTTATCATTTTAAGATTTCAAATCTCAAGGACTTTCACTACAAGAATTTTCACTTTTGGCGACTAAATTTTTAGTCGCCAAAAGTCATATTTTAGTCGCCAATACTCTTTAGCGACTAAATTTTTTGGTCGGGAAATTAGTAGCCAAAGAATAGTCGGGAAATATAATTGCCGACTAAACCAAATTTAGTCGCCAAATGTATACATTTGGCGACTAAATATTTAGTCGCCAATAGGTTTGAAAATTAATTAAATAAATACACTTTTACCGACTAATTTTTTTGTCGCCAAAAGCCAATTATTTAGTGGCCGAAAAATTTTTAGCTACTAAATTTTTTTAGTCGCCAAAAGTAAATACTAGTGTTTTGGCTACTAAAATTTTAGTCCCCTAAAGTCCATCTTTTTTGGCTACTAAAATTTTAGTTGCCAAATACTATTTCTTTTGGCTACTAAAAATTTAGTCGCCTAAACTACGATATTTTTGGCTACTAAATTTTTAGTCGCCAAAAGTCATATTTATTTTGAAACTTTGGTTTTCAGCTACAAAATATTTTGGTCGCCAAATGTTTGATTTTCTTTTGGCTACAAAACTTTTAGTAGCCAAAGGTTTGATTTTCTTTTGGCTACAAAACATTAGTAGCCAAATGGTTATTTTTCTTTTGCCTACAAAAAATTTAGTAGCCAAATGTTTGATTTTCTTTTGGCTACAAAACTTTTAGTAGCTAAATGTTTGTTTGTTTTTTTTTTTTTTTTTTTCCCTTTTTATTGGCTACAAAACGTTTAGTCGGCAAAAACATGATATTATGTTTTATTGTTAATATTATAATGTGTCCATAACCTGTCTGTATTCCATTCAACCTGTAATACGTATGTAAATAAAATGATACATAAATTATCAATCATTCCATAATCTGCATCCGTATACAAAAAATAAATTACTTTAACTGTCCAAGTACATACAAATGAGGAGCAGTCCAAACTAAAATAATAATTCCATACAACATATACAATCATACAAAAAGTAAAGCCCTCCATATAAAAAAATTACATTTACTATACCATGTGAAATGACCATTTGGTTGGAGACGACAAAAAATATTATTACTTCTATACAAAAGTACAATTTCTTCTCCATACACAAAAATATCTCTGCAAGTCCACGCAGTGAAGTTATCTACAAAAAACAAAAAAAAATATTAGAATTGGACCCAAAAATACACAAAACCATCGGTGCTTATTAATGTATGTCAATGCCATTTCAGAGAGGATATTAGAACATGTGATAAAAATAATAACACAAGTGTGTACGTTCACAAAATTAGCAAGTTTAAAACATTCCGTCAGTTGTCACAAGTTCTATTTATAATGGGAAAGCTACCCGTGAGAGTCAGACGGAGGTTCGGGGGATGTTTTGAAGTTTCGCCCCCGAAACGCCTTTTTCCGACTAAGTTTTGGGCGTATTCGTCTCTACATCCCAACCTATAGGTCCGAATAATATTCCGTCAGTTGTCACAAGTCATATTTGGCATGGGAAAACTGTTCGTTTTGGCCACACGGAGGTTCGGGGACTCTTTTGAATTTTCGCCCCCGAAACGCCATTTTTCGACTAAGTTTTGGGCGTATTCGGCTCTAAATCCCAACCTATAGGTCTGAATAACATTTCGTCAGTTGTCACAAGCCCTATTTGGCATGGGGAAGCTGCTCGTGTCGGCCAAACGGAGGTTCGGGGGCTGTTTTGAATTTTCGCCCCCGAAACGCCATTTTTCGACTAAGTTTTGGGCGTATTCGGCTCTAAATCCCAACCTATAGGTCCGAATAATATTCCGTCAGTTGTCACAAGTCATATTTGGCATGGGAAAACTATTCGTTTCGGCCACACAGAGGTTCGGGGGCTGTTTTGAATTTTCGCCCCCGAAACGCCATTTTTCGACTAAGTTTTGGGCGTATTCGGCTCTAAATCCCAACCTATAGGTCCGAATAACATTCCGTCAGTTGTCACAAGTTTTATTTGGCATGGGGAAGCTGCCCGTGTCGGCCAAACGGAGGTTCGGGGGCTGTTTTGAATTTTCGCCCCCGAAACGCCCTTTTTCGACTAACTTTTCGGCGTATTTGTCTCTAAATCCCAACCTACAGGTCCGAATAACATTCAGTCAGTTGTCACAAGTCATATTTGGCATGGGGTAACTGTTCGTTTCGGCCACACGGAGGTTCGGGGACTGTTTTGAAATTTCACCCCCGAAACGCCATTTTTCGACTAAGTTTTGGGCGTATTCGGCTCTAAATCCCAACCTATAGGTCCGAATAACATTTCGTCAGTTGTCACAAGTTTTATTTGGCATGGGGAAGCTGCCCGTGTTGGCCAAACGGAGGTTCGGGGGCTGTTTTGAATTTTCGCTCCCGAAACGCCCTTTTTCGACTAACTTTTCGGCGTATTTGTCTCTAAATCCCAACCTACAGGTCCGAATAACATTCAGTCAGTTGTCACAACTCATATTTGGCATGGGGTAACTGTTCGTTTCGGCCACATAGAGGTTCGGGGGCTGTTTTGAATTTTCACCCCCGAAACGCCACTTATCCTTGCAAGGGAATTTTCCATGACTTATCCTATTTGTCAAGGGGAAGCTGTCCGTGCAGGCCATATGTTTCTTAAAATTTACTAAGGTTCATATGTTTCTTATCCTATTTGTCAAGGGAATTTTCTAAGGTTCATATGTTTCTTATCCTAGTAGTTCAAGAGATTTATTTCTAAAACTACAAGTAGTCCAAAACATACCCAAACGAGACTAGTGGCCGTAAGAGAAATGAAAGTTAGGTAGTTTTTTCTCCCTACACAGTTGTTGAGCCACTGCAACAATTGAATATGATGCAATTAGTTTCCACGACAATATTACAAACATCTTAGCTAAGATCTGTTCTGCAGATAGCACAAGGAACAGTCCAGAATATACCCGACAATGGTGATCAAATCCATCTCTCTCTTGGACTACTATTCTTAAGGCTCACTAGTGGTATTTTATTATTATTATTATTATTATTATTATTATTATTATTATTATTATTATTATTGTAAATGTAGTTTTTCTTATTTTTTTAATCTGGAGTTCTCTGGCTGTTGAGTGAAGAAGTATCCTCCTATCTCCTTTCCAGACAGACCCAAATTTGAATCCAATTAGTTTCATGTCCTTTACATGTCATCATGATTTTCATAGCTCCTCCTTCCACCCCCCCAAAAAAATAGTAATAATCATAATAATGAAGTTGTGTGAATATGATATGATGGCAAAGAAAGCATAGAATGCGACAACCAACAAGCAAAATACAGTAATTGCAACAACCTACCAAAGAAAAAGAACAAATTTTAACAAATAATCATGCGCTAAAATGAAAACGCAAACACTTGTTCGAACTCAAAATCGATAAGATAGCCAACTCCATTAGAGTAAAAATATAACTCAAAATAGACACTTCAATAGATGTCGTTATCATGTCATTAGTGGGAGAGGGGGGAAAAACATGTTTATACATAAACCATGAACCTGAAATCAATGAAAAAGATAAACCATAATCAAGTGATGTTAAAACCACCATGACGTTATCTTTGTGACTATGGTAGTGCACAGAAAATAGTTTCTACAATATATCTTAATAAGTACTGAGGGAGATAAACAATTTCCGTTTATCAGTATAATAAGTTACTGCAGAAGCAGCTTTTATATCTAATCTAAACATGAAATGAATGCCCAGAGATAAGAATAATTTCCATCTTCAACACAACAGAATTTCACAAAAGGCACATCATAATTTCTTCATTCTGAGTTGAGTTTAGGCAATCATATTAAAACTCATAGAGAACCCCACATCACAATAACTTCGATTATAAAACAACTTGATCAAAAATAAATGTAAAGAAAAACACACACAAAACAAACAAACAAGCAAACAAAAATCTTATTAGAATCATGTAGTTAATATTAGAGGCAGCAATGGTGGGTTTTGGATCAGTGATGACAAGAGGGAAAAAAAAAGAAAAAAAAAAAAGGTTGATTTTGTTCAATTTCTTTGGTTTCTATGAGACCGGAGGCAATTGGTTCAAAGTGATGTCTAATAGCAGCTCCTGTGTATTGAGAACAATATTCCTACACATTTTGTTCTCCTCCACAAACTTATGAGAGTATCATTCATACATTTTTCCACCAAGAAAGCTCTGATATTATTTGCAGCAAAAAACATTAGCAATTTATTTGATTTCTTTTATATTAACCATGATGTATTCAAACTAATACATGGAGTCTGTTAGTTAAATCTAAATGGATATATACAACTGTGACCAAAGGATTATTGACAACCATTAAACTACTCTATTCACAATTAATTTAAAGGAATGGAGAATTGAAGAATTGGAGAAGTACCTCAAATACCCATTGCAACTGAAGAACCAAAATGAATCTCAATGGGCCTATGTGGCCAAACACCATCCTTACAGAACAGCTCAAATCGCATCATAACTTCTGCACAAGTACAAAATATTAATTGCATATTTTAACAAAATCAAGTTTTGCCCAATATTGACATGTTAGTATTCAACATAAAATGTTATTTGTCAAGGACCAATCTGGCCAAGCTGCCTTCTAGTATTCTAATCAAACCTTAATCTGCATATCTATACATCTATATGACAGACTCCAGACCTTAGGGTCTGGATGCAACAAGCAGATAAGGCAATGTGACCAACTCTTTAGTTAGTATATAGATAATTAGTGAGCCTAGCATGATATCTTAATTTTAGGATTATAATAAACTCAAACCAGTAAACCCTCCAACAGAGCGAAGAATTTTTGGATTCTATAATTACTCAAGGATTCAACCCGTGTTCTTCCATGAAACACAAAAATACACATACTTCATTCTAAATAATCCAGTGGCTTCAATATCAGTTAATATCTCTCACAAGAATACACGTACTTCATTCTTTTTATAATTTATGCCGTCACTGCGCCAAGACACAGCATTTGTCACAGCCATAGGTGGCCTCTGTGTCACTTCCATCCTATAAGCATCGGTCTTAATAAATTCACTTAGAATCTTTGCTTCAGTGTATTGAGGGTAGCCAAAGTCCATCATCTCATCAAGTAGTTCGTACTACCAAATGAAAAAGCATCAGTAAAGCTTCTTCCAAACAACTATTAGTATCACAATCAAAACAAAAGACCTTCTTGATAGAAAAAAGAATTGATAAATTAACTTACCACTACAACAAAGTTATGTCTAAGTGGTTCCTCTTCTAACTCTTCAAAATAATGCTTAAAGACCTGCCAACCAAAACATGTATAATTAAATTTGCAAAACTGATTCATCAAAGAAGTTAATGATTTTTTGTCCTCTCAAAGCATCTACAGGCAGACAGCACCAAAACAGACTTGGTCAACATTTGTCCTCTCGCTTTTATCTAAAAAATGCTACTAAAAAATAATTAACAAACCAACCCCTTCATATCAACCCCAATCAATTGATATAAAAATATCCAAACCATTTAGCCAATTACCCACAGTGATGCATTGGCAGAGTTACCAGCATAAAAATTCCCATTAATCCAAAACAAATGAACACAGATGAGATGATCTTAATAAAAAATTGAGCTTTCGAAGCAAATTCAGTATCAAAGGAACATCAACTACAGTTTCTATCACTGGCATAGCAATTCAAATCAATCATAAACATTCATGCACACAGTTACATGTAAGTACAGAGACAGAGAGAGCCAGCGAGCGAGAGAGAGAGAGAGAGAGAGAGAGAGGAGACCTTGGGGCAGCATTTGCCGCAGTTGGAGCAACGGATGAACTTGACATGGCCACGGCCGTGCTTGTTGCGGCCGCCATTCCTTCGCTTGAAAGTCTGCACAAAAACAGAGATACATACATATATAGATTCAGAGTTTTGATTGATTGATTGATCGATGATAATTGGTAGTAAAACTGAGAAATCAGTATCTCTAATCAGCGATCTGTCTTACCATCTTGATCGGTAGCCTCTGGTTCACTGCCCAAACCCTTGCTTCAAGGTTCTGCCTCGACGGCTCTCTAGGGTTTTTTTTGTTTTGTTTCTGAGAGTAGGGGAACACTGTGGGTAATGATCACTTGTGTGTGATACTGTTGCCTACAGATAAACGCGCGGGTCCGAATTAATGAAGTGGCGCGCGAGTTGAAATTTCAACCTTTACCGACTACTTTTCTACTTAGTCGGGAAAGGAAACTCAACAGCGACGAAAGTTTTGGTCGCTAAAAGTCATATTTCGCGACTAAGTACTATTTTAGTCGGGAAAAATAAATATTACAGGTTAAATTTTTTTTTTTTAGCTTAAATTGTATACTAACAGCGACTAAATTATTTTTAGTCGGGAAATGAATGCATGATCAGCCTTTACCGACTAAACTTTTTGTAGCCAAAAGTGTAATTTACCCAAAAGACCATTAGCGACTAGATGTCAATTAGTCGCCAATTAGTTTTATAAAATCTCTCCAAATTTTGAAATTAATCCCTCCAAATTTTTTAGTTTTGGTGACTAAACTTTTTTTTTGTCGCTGCATGTACGTTTTTGGCGACTAAAAGTTTGGTCGCCAAAGAGAAAAATTATTTTTTTATTTTCCATTCGGCTACTAAATATTTTAGTAGCGAAAAGTCAATATTCGGCGACTAAATTTTTTTTTTGTCGCTGAAAGGACATTTTTGGCGACCAAAGTTTAGTCGCCAAAGAGAAAAAAATTATTTTTTTATTTTCCATTCGGCTACTAAATATTTTAGTAGCTAAAAGTCGATAATTGACAACTAAACTGATTTTTAGTCGCCAAAACCTATACTTTTGGCTACTAAAATTTTTTAGTCGCCAAAAAGTTGTACTTTTGGCTACTAATGTTGTTTTAGTCGCCAAAACCTATACTTTCAGCGACTAAAAATTTTTTTAGTCGCCAATTTGGTCGCCGTAGGTGCATTTTCTTGTAGTGTTTAACTAGCAAGCAAGTAAGCAAATTATTGATGTCTTTAAACTCTCACTACAAGAAAAAGCTGTTTTAGCGACTAAAAATATAAATTTCGTTGCTGAAAGTAGGACAATTGGCGACTAAAATTGAATTAGTAGCCAAAAGTGAAGACTTTTGGCGACTAAAACAGTTTAGTAGCCAAATGTATAGTTATTGGCGATTAAAAATCAGTTTAGTCGCCGATTATATAGGTTTTAGCGACTAAAACAATTTTAGTAGCCAAAAGTGAAGGTTTTTGGCGACTAAAAAAATTTAGTAGCCAAAAGTATAGGTTTTGGCGACTAAAAAATAGTTTGGTCGCCGATTGTAGGTGTTTTACCGGCAAAAAAAAAATTTGTAGCCAAAAGTAAAGGTTTTTGGCTACAAAAAAAATTTAGTAGCTAAAAGTGGACAATTGGCGACTAAAATTCTGTTTAGTCGGCAAAAGTGGAGGTTTTGGCGACTAAAATTAAGTTTAGTCGCCGAAAGTGGTTATTTTTAGGCGGAAATTAATTTTTTTAGCGACTAAATTATTGGTAGTAGCCGAAACTAAGGTTTTTGGCGACTAAAAAAAAATTTAGTCGCCAAAAGTGGCTTCCTTTTTTTTTAATAAATAATTTATTTTTTACATAAATTATATTGAATAAAAATGCACCAATAAATACCAAATTAATAACTTATGCACTGTTTAGTCCTAAAAGTTTTCTTATAGACTGAAAGGTCTCATTACAATGTTAATAACATCAGATACAATGTTAATAACATCAGAGTCATGTACAAACATTAGATTTCAAACATCTAATGTTCATCAAATTTCAATAATGTTTGAAAATATAGGATGAAAAACATCTAATGTTCATCAGATTTCAATAAATTTTGAAATTATAGAATGAAACATCAGATCATTTACATCATTTACATCATGCTGATGTAAAAATGGGACTAAATGGAGCATAAGAAAACTTTTAGGACTAAATGGTTCAACGTTTCAAAAACTAGGACTTATGGGTAAATTTTCCAAAATAATTATGTTCATATATATAGTTTTATATTAATACGGGTCAATATACTATATAAATAATATATTTTGCATATATATTCATGTGGTGTTATTGTGGCATAGTGGAGAGAGTGTATTGCTAAAGGTTTAGAATGTGGGAGGTTGGTGGTTCAAAACTTGGGAAGAACATAGGGTAATTTTTTTTTTTTCCTGAAATAAGCTTTTGGCGACTAAAATGGGTGGTCGCCAAAAGCTTCAGCATTGGCGACGAAAAAAATAATCGGCAAATGTATAAATTTAAAAAAAATAATTCACTATTGGCGACTAAAAATTTAGTCGCCAAATGTATAATTTAAAAAATATAAATGAGCTTTGGCGACGAAAATTTTAGTCGCTACAGACTTGTTTTTGGCGACTAAAAGTTTTTTAGTCGCCAATACCTTTCGCGACTGTTTTCCAGCGACCAAACCGGCGACTAAAAAAATTTAGTCGGGGAAACTTAAAACCCGACTTTTGGCGACTAAATATTCACTTTTGGCAACTAAAAATTTAATCGTCAAAAGTATTTTTTCTTGTAGTGTCTTACACAAACTTGTAGAGGGATGTCGGGGTTTTTTAGTTTAAGGTCCATGTTATTAGAATTTTATAAGATAAAGGATATGTAACATTTTTATAGTAGTTGGAGTTACTCACATTTTCGCAGAGAAATTTTCAACTCTTTATAGAGAAATTTCTTTTCACAAAGAAATTTTAACTCTTTAAAAAGAAATTTCATAGAGAAATTTCAGCTTTATAGATAAATTTTAGTTCGTCACAAAGAAATTTCTCTGTGACAAGCTGAATTTTCTCTAATAATATTATTGAAAGATCTTAACTAATAAAAAATATATATTGGACCTCTCCTACTATCCAAAATTGATGAGGAATGTTTCACTAATTTTTTTAGTATTTTTTTATTTTTTAATGAATTTAAAATAAATTAAAATCTTTATTTTTGAGTTCTACTCGAGTGGATCGAAAGAGTTTTAAAAAAATATTTTAACAAAAAAAGTGTATAAAGGAAAGTTAATAAAATTTCTTTTTTTTTCCTTATACTTTATAGATTCATTTACTTCAGACGGATTTAAATATTTAAAAATTTTGACATAATTTTAAAAAAAGATTGTTAATGATAAAAAAAATTAAAGGGTAAATTATCAATAGACACTAATAGGTGGACTTAATTCCTATCAAGTCTTATTAAAAATAAATCTTAGTAAAATCATCGCTAAAAATAATTTTTTGTAACGATTTTTTACATGTCATTAAAAATTGACAATTAGTGACTTTTTTTAGTCACGATTTTTGTAAATTTTTGCGAAACTTACAATTAGTGACATTTTGCTATGACAATTTTCAAACTATCGTTGAAAGTTGAAAATTAGTAACGTTTTTTCATGATATTTTTTTAAATTGTCACTAAAACTTATAATTAGTGACATTTTTTGCGTTAAATTTTTTAAATTATCACGAAAAATTAACAATTAGTGACTTTTTTAATAGTGTTTAATGAAAAATGCCATTAATACTCACAAGACTTATTGGATAATAAGATCTCGTTTGGGAACAAGCTATTTTAGTAACTTTTTGACTTTTTGGCTAAAATATGAGGTAAAAAAAACTAGTATGTTTGATGTGACTTTTTGGCTTTTACGAAAAGATGTGCAAAAAGTAGAGAGAAAATGAAATCTTTGATTTTTTGGTATAAGTTATAGGCTTTTTAGCTTTTTTAGTAACTTTTTGACTTTTTGACTAAAATGTTAACTTGCCAAACGAGACCTAAGTCTACCTATTAGGACCTATACGTAAATCCCCCAAAATTATAACTTTTTTTTAGTTATATGCCAAACTACCCCTAACAATATTAGAATTGAACTCAAATACAAAAATAAATAAATAAATTAAAGTAACAGATGATCTAGATTCATTCTACAAATACGAACTTTTTTTTTTTTTTATCAGCAAAGAAAATGAATTTTATTGATGAATTAGAAGACAAAACATCAATAAAAGAAAAGAGAAGGATGAGTGCAAAAAACATCATAGCGAATCAAATCAATCCCAACTAGGTTGACATCGATAAGATCGCCCAATCATATGCTAGCACACCATCAAGAGTTGGTGAGAAGCCAACCACAAACACCAAAGCCAACCTCACCCAAGCAGAAATTAACCAAAACTACACCAAAAAGAGAAATGCTTTAGACCACTAATTAGTGGTGGCTCTAATGATGTGGCAGTGGGTCCCACCCACTGCCACAATGTGTTCCACCCACTACCACAGTGTGTTTGTGCTTCTTTTTTTTTTTTCAATTGCCACCTCACTAGTGGTGGGATTAGTGATGGCAAATTAATGATTTATAGCATTGCTCCACCAAAAAATACAACCCAAAACTAACAAACAGAAAGAAAACAAGACACTCAATAGAGAAAAATCCATAGCAGCAGAAATACGAACTTATTGTACAAAAGTTAAATCTAGACCAAGCATTATTATTTTTTAAATATTTTTTTTTTTGTGTCTTAATTCTTGATGATTAGCGTACTCACTTATTATATAAATGGAAGGGAGGTAGGAAGAACCAACTCCATGTCCAACTCCAACTAGAAGAATATCAACTGCGCCCAAAAAGTTTTCAGGTTTGTCTCTCCATCTCTCACTACAGGAAAAATGGCCTACTGCAACGTTTCTTTTATGGCGTTTTTGGAAACGCCATTATAGATGGATGAAAGACAACGTTTTCAAAACGTTGTCTTAGAGCTCAGTTGAACGGCGTCGTATTGGGTGTATATGTTGACACCATCCATACTCCGTTTCTCACTTTCTCTGTGTCTCTTCCGTAGCTCGGTCTCTCTCCCTCTCTTTCTCTCTCTCTTCCAAAGCCCTCAACTGATATTCATCGAACCAGATCAAAGACACACACACACACACACACACTCTCTCTCTCTCTCTCTCTCTCTTGCTCGCTTGCTCGATTGCAGATTTTGCATTGTATATTCGTCGAACTCTCGATCTCTGTTGCTCTTCATCGATCTGTCGCTGGAGAGCTTTGATCAGTCTCTTCATCGAACTTGAACTCAAACTTGATCTGTTCTTCATCAAATCGCAGATCCAAAATCGATATCATTCTCGAACCAGATCGATCTCTGTTGCTCTTATCTCAGGTACAATTTTCATTCTCTTAATCGATGTTCGAGTTTGAACCAGATCGATCTCTGTTGGTCTACTTTCTCATTGTCAAATCTACTGATTAACTCTCTAATTTTTTCATTTTTAGATCAGATCAGATCAGATCGTTGAACCAGGTCATAACTTTACGCTAACAGCTAGTTTTGAAGGTTTAAATGCTTCAAGCTGTGATGCTCTTGTGATCCCGGGAGGCAGAGCTCCAGAATACCTAGCATTAGATGAGTCAGTTATTAAATTGGTGAAGGAATTCATGGAGGTGGAAAGCCAGTAGCATCAATCTGCCATGGACAGCAGATTTTGTCTGCTGCTGGTGCTCTCAAGGTAGATTATTAACATTTTTGTTGCTTTAAGATGAAATTTTGTTTAGCATATTTCATTGATCCAACATTTATAGCAAGAAAATTCTATTTTGTGCTGAACTTATCATCCATAGTAATTACACTTTCAATTATTGCTTCATTAATTCTATTTTGTGATTTTTTTAAATTTCTTGATTAGTTTTTTTAAATTGATTATCATCCAACCCTTGCTTATACTTGTACTCTAATTGAGTAGAAATTAGAGTAGAAGTTTAAATGAAAAGCTTCATTTGATATGAAGCACTCCAATGGATAAACTAAAATTTGAGTAAAATTCCCCATCTAAAAAATAAAAAATAAAAATAGAGCGAAACTGCCAAGAGTTAAGTTTTGAGCGGGTGCTAGGAGTTGGGAGTAAAGGAGAATTTGGCAAATTTGGGTAAAAGCACCTGTCAAGTTTTGATTGGATAGAAATTTGAGTGAAGGAAATGGGTCTCTCTTGATTCGAGTCAAAATTTGAGTAAAACTCAATTTGGTGTCAGGAGGAAAGGAGTTGGGGAGGGGGGCGGGGGGATTTTAGTGGTTTACCCAAATTTAAGTTTATACAGTGGCTAGTTGGCCGTCTTTGAGATTTGCGGTAACAGGAGATAGTGTTCAAGGGCAGTTTGTAGATAGTGTTCTATAATTTAGTTATGATGTTTTGCATCAAAACTTTGCAATTTGAGCCTACCTTGGGTTTTTTTAACAATTCAATATTCACGCCATCTTCCTCTGTGCTGATGAGGACATGCTTTTGTTCTCAAGCTCGATTGTGAATCTCTCCCTATAAGTAACATGAAAATGATAGATATTTAGTCCAGAATATATATTGGCACCCAAACTTTTCCTCAATCTTACATCAGAAAAAATGTAAATGCTATGCCAACAGTGTCATAAAGTATCAATTCTTTGCCAGTGAAATGTTAGTTATGGTCCGCACATTAGTTGCTGTGTGTGTGTGTTTTTTTCTTTTGTTGAGAAAATGGAAGTTTGTCAGTGTGCTATTACTGTGTTCTGATTTAGCGATGGACTCTTTTGCAGGGCAAGAAATGTACTGCATACCCTACAGTGAAACTCAACGTGGTCTTAGGTGGGGCAACATGGTTAGAACCTGATCCAATAAGTCGAATCTGGTAACTAGAGCAGCATGGCCAGGTCACCCTGAGTTCATTTCTCACCTAATGGCGTTGCTTGGTGTCCGGGTATTGTTCTAGGTGTTTATCATGTTTCCAGTTTGTGTATGTACATTGTCTGCAGAAAAATATAGATAGTATTGAATTTGTTTATACTTTGCTACTAAAGAATTTGTTTTGCTTACTCTACTCTTATCATGGATCATGCAGATGAAGTGAATCAATCCATCATCATAAGGTTAGTTGAACTGTCTTTTTGTGTGTGTGTGTGTCCATGAAGTGGAAGCTCTGTATGTTGATGCTTTTTTTATGCTTCCCTACTGTTCCTTTTGTGACAGTTTTCCATAGGCTTAATTTTCTTACACTATGAGATTTAAGTTATGCCTAAGAAATCAGTTGTATCTATCTTGTAGTGGGGAAAGTGGAGCTGGGAAAACAGAAACAACAAAAATTGCAATGCAATACTTGGCTGCTCTTGGTGGTGGCAGTGGTGGGGTAGAAAGCGAAATCCTTCAGACAAGCTGCATTCTGGAAGCATTTGGGAATGCAAAAACATCCAGGAATGACAATTCTAGCCGATTTGTGAGCCTCTCTCTCTCTCTCTTCTCTCTCTCTCTCTCTCTCTCTCTCTCTCTCACCTCGTCCTCTCATCTTCCAAACAGAATGCACTCCTGTTTTTGTTATGCACTTTAGCTTAAAGATTCTTTACGAACACTACTTGAATGAGTTGATCATTGTGCAATACTTAAATGAGTTACTTCAAAAGATATACAGATCAACTCTTCTTGATGTGGTGCAGAGGAAGTTGATTGAGATTCATTTTAGTGCAATGGGGAAAATATGTGGCGCTCAAATCCAGACTTGTAAGCATGTTTACATCTGAAAGTTACTAAAGACTCATTTTCTTGTGATCCTGTTTCAATTGTGTTTACTAGCTTGATTTATTTTTTGATTGCATATGTGCTGTAAAACATCAACTCCTTCAATAATCATGGATAGTCTTTAACTAGCAAGCAAGTAAGCAAATTATTGATGTCTTTAAACTATCACTACAAGAAAAAGCTGTTTTAGCGACTAAAAATATAAATTTCGTTGCTGAAAGTAGGACAATTGGCGACTAAAATTGAATTAGTAGCCAAAAGTGAAGACTTTTGGCGACTAAAACAGTTTAGTAGCCAAATGTATAGTTATTGGCGATTAAAAATCAGTTTAGTCGCCGATTATATAGGTTTTAGCGACTAAAACAATTTTAGTAGCCAAAAGTGAAGGTTTTTGGCGACTAAAAAAATTTAGTAGCCAAAAGTATAGGTTTTGGCGACTAAAAAATAGTTTGGTCGCCGATTGTAGGTGTTTTACCGACAAAAAAAAATTTTCTAGCCAAAAGTAAAGGTTTTTGGCTACTAAAAAAAATTTAGTAGCTAAAAGTGAACAATTGGCGACTAAAATTCAGTTTAGTCGGCAAAAGTGGAGGTTTTGGTGACTAAAATTAAGTTTAGTCGCCGAAAGTGGTTATTTTTAGGCGGAAATTAATTTTTTTTAGCGACTAAATTATTGGTAGTAGCCGGAACTAAGGTTTTTGGCGACTAAAAAAAAATTTAGTCGCCAGAAGTGGCTTCCTTCTTTTTTAATAAATAATTTATTTTTTACATAAATTATATTGAATAAAAATAATTATGTTCATATATATAGTTTTGTATTAATACGGGTCAATATACTATATAAATAATATATTTTGCATATATATTCATGTGGTGTTATTGTGGCATAGTGGAGAGAGTGTATTGCTAAAGGTTTAGAATGTGGGAGGTTGGTGGTTCAAAACTTGGGAAGAACAGAGGGTAATTTTTTTTTTTTCCTGAAATAAGCTTTTGGCGACTAAAATGGGTGGTCGCCCAAAGCTTCAGTATTGGTGATGAAAAAAATAGTCGGCAAATGTATAAATTAAAAAAAAATAATTCACTATTGGCGACTAAAAATTTAGTCGCCAAATGTATTATTTAAAAAATATAAATGAGCTTTGGCGACGAAAATTTTAGTCGCTACAGACTTGTTTTTTGGCGACTAAAAGTTTTTTAGTCGCCAATACCTTTCGCGACTGTTTTCCAGCGACCAAACCGGCGACTAAAAAAATTTAGTCGGGAAACTTAAAACCCGACTTTTGGCGACTAAATATTCACTTTTGGCGACTAAAAATTTAATCGCCAAAAGTGTTTTTTCTTGTAGTGTCTTACACAAACTTGTAGAGGGATGTCGGGGTTTTTAGTTTAAGGTCCATGTTATTAGAATTTTATAAGATAAAGGATATGTAACATTTTTATAGTAGTTGGAGTCACTCAACATTTTCGCAGAGAAATTTTCAACTCTTTATAGAGAAATTTCTTTTCACAAAGAAATTTTAACTCTTTAAAAAGAAATTTCATAGAGAAATTTCAGCTTTATAGATAAATTTTAGTTCGTCACAAAGAAATTTCTCTGTGACAAGCTGAATTTTCTCTAATAATATTATTGAAAGATCTTAACTAATAAAAAATATATATTGGACCTCTCCTACTATCCAAAATTGATGAGGAATGCTTCACTAATTTTTTTAGTATTTTTTTATTTTTTAATGAATTTAAAATAAATTAAAATCTTTATTTTTGAGTTCTACTCGAGATAAATTAAAATCTTTATTTTTGAGTTCTACTCGAGTGGATCGAAAGAGTTTTAAAAAAATATTTTAACAAAAAAAGTGTATAAAGGAAAAGTTAATAAAAATTTCTTTTTTTTTCCTTATACTTTATAGATTCATTTACTTCAGACGGATTTAAATATTTAAAAATTTTGACATAATTTTAAAAAAAGATTGTTAATGATAAAAAAAATTAAAGGGTAAATTATCAATAGACACTAATAGGTGGACTTAATTCCTATCAAGTCTTATTAAAAATAAATCTTAGTAAAATCGTCGCTAAAAATAATTTTTTCTAACGATTTTTTACATGTCATTAAAAATTGACAATTAGTGACTTTTTTTAGTCACGATTTTTATAAATTTTTGCGAAACTTACAATTAGTGACATTTTGCTATGACAATTTTCAAACTATCGTTGAAAGTTGAAAATTAGTAACGCTTTTTCATGATGATTTTTTTAAATTGTCACTAAAACTTATAATTAGTGACATTTTTTGTGTTAAAATTTTTAAATTATCACGAAAAATTAACAATTAGTGACTTTTTTAATAGTGTTTAATGAAAAATGCCATTAATACTCACAAGACTTATTGGATAATAAGATCTCGTTTGGAACAAGCTATTTTAGTAACTTTTTGACTTTTTGGCTAAAATATGAGGTAAAAAAAACTAGTATATTTGATGTGACTTTTTGGCTTTTACGAAAAGATGTGCAAAAAGTAGAAAGAAAATGAAATCTTTGATTTTTTGGTATAAGTTATAGGCTTTTTAGCTTTTTTAGTAACTTTTTGACTTTTTGACTAAAATGTTAACTTGCCAAACGAGACCTAAGTCTACCTATTAGGACCTATACGTAAATCCCCCAAAATTATAACTTTTTTACCCCTAACAATATTAGCATTGATCTCAAATACAAAAATAAATAAATAAATTAAAGTAACAGATGATCTGGATTCATTCTACAAATACGAACTTTTTTTTTTTTATCAGCAAAGAAAATGAATTTTATTGATGAATTAGAAGACAAAACATCAATAAAAGAAAAGAGAAGGATGAGTGCAAAAAACATCATAGCGAATCAAATCAATCCCAATTAGGTTGACATCGATAAGATCGCCCAATCATATGCTAGCACACCATCAAGAGTTGGTGAGAAGCCAACCACAAAACACCAAAGCCAACCTCACCCAAGCAGAAATTAACCAAAACTACACCAAAAAGAGAAATGCTTTAGACCACTAATTAGTGGTGGCTCTAATGATGTGGCAGTGGTCCCACCCACTGCCACAATGTGTTCCACCCACTGCCACAGTGTGTTTGTGCTTTTTTTTTTCAATTGCCACCTCACTAGTGGTGGGATTAGTGATGGCAAATTAATGATTTATAGCATTGCTCCATCAAAAAATACAACCCAAAACTAACAAACAGAAAGAAAACAAGACACTCAATAGAGAAAAATCCATAGCAGCAGAAATACGAACTTATTGTACAAAAGTTAAATCTAGACCAAGCATTATTATTTTTTAAATATTTTTTTTTTGTGTCTTAATTCTTGATGATTAGCGTACTCACTTATTATATAAATGGAAGGGAGATAGGAAGAACCAACTCCATGTCGAACTCCAACTCGAAGAATATCAATTGCGCCCAAAAAGTTTTCAGGTTTGTCTCTCCATCTCTCACTACAGGAAAAATGGCCTACTGCAACGTTTCTTTTATGGCGTTTTTGGAAACGCCATTATAGATGGATGAAAGAAAACGTTTTCAAAACGTTGTCTTAGAGCTCAGTTGAACGGCGTCGTATTGGGTGTATATGTTGACACCATCCATACTCCGTTTCTCACTTTCTCTGTGTCTCTTCCGTAGCTCGGTCTCTCTCCCTCTCTTTCTCTCTCTCTTCCAAAGCCCTCAACTGATATTCATCGAACCAAATCAAAGACACACACACACACTCTCTCACTCTCTCTCTCTCTCTCTCTCTCTCTCTCTCTCTCTCTCTCTCTCGCTCGCTTGCAGATTTTGCATTGTATATTCGTCGAACTCTCGATCTCTGTTGCTCTTCATCGATCTGTCGCTGGAGAGCTTTGATCAGTCTCTTCATCGAACTTGAACTCAAACTTGATCTGTTCTTCATCAAATCGCAGATCAAAATCGATATCATTCTCGAACCAGATCGATCTCTGTTGCTCTTATCTCAGGTACAATTTTCATTCTCTTAATCGATGTTCGAGTTTGAACCAGATCGATCTCTGTTGGTCTACTTTCTCATTGTCAAATCTGCTGATTAACTCTCTAAATTTTTTCATTTTCAGATTAGATCAGATCAGATCGTTGAACCAGGTCATAACTTTACGCTAACAGCTAGTTTTGAAGGTTTAAATGCTTCAAGCTATGATGCTCTTGTGATCCCGGGAGGCAGAGCTCCAGAATACCTAGCATTGGATGAGTCAGTTATTAAATTGGTGAAGGAATTCATGGAGGTGGAAAGCCAGTAGCATCAATCTGCCATGGACAGCAGATTTTGTCTGCTGCTGGTGCTCTCAAGGTAGATTATTAACATTTTTGTTGCTTTAATATGAAATTTTGTTTAGCATATTTCATTGATCCAACATTTATAGCAAGAAAATTCTATTTTGTGTTGAACTTATCATCCATAGTAATTACACTTTCAATTATTGCTTCATTAATTCTATTTTGTGATTTTTTTAAATTTCTTGATTAGTTTTTTTAAATTGATTATCATCCAACCCTTGCTTATACTTGTACTCTAATTGAGTAGAAATTAGAGTAGAAGTTTAAATGAAAAGCTTCATTTGATATGAAGCACTCCAATGGATAAACTAAAATTTGAGTAAATTCCCCATCTAAAAAATAAAAAATAAAAATAGAGCAAAACTGCCAAGAGTCAAGTTTTGAGCGGATGCTAGGAGTTGGGAGTAAAGGAGAATTTGGCAAATTTGGGTAAAAGCACCTGTCAAGTTTTGATTGGATAGAAATTTGAGTGAAGGAAATGGGTCTCTCTTGATTCGAGTCAAAATTTGAGTAAAACTCAATTTGGTGTCGAGAGGAAAGGAGTTGGGGAGGGGGGGGGGATTTTAGTGGTTTACCCAAATTTAAGTTTATACAATGGCTAGTTGGCCGTCTTTGAGATTTGCGGTAACAGGAGATAGTGTTCAAGGGCAGTTTGTAGATAGTGTTCTATAATTTAGTTATGATGTTTTGCATCAAAACTTTGCAATTTGAGCCTACCTTGGGTTTTTTTTAACAATTCAATATTCACGCCATCTTCCTCTGTGCTGATGAGGACATGCTTTTGTTCTCAAGCTCGATTGTGAATCTCTCCCTATAAGTAATATGAAAATGATGGATATTTAGTGCAGAATATAATATTGGCACCCAAACTTTTCCTCAATCTTACATCAGAAAAAATGTAAATGCTATGCCAACAGTGTCATAAAGTATCAATTCTTTGCCAGTGAAATGTTAGTTATGGTCCGCACATTAGTTGCTCTGTGTGTGTGTTTTTTTCTTTTGTTGAGAAAATGGAAGTTTGTCGGTGTGCTATTACTGTGTTCTGATTTAGCGATGGACTCTTTTGCAGGGCAAGAAATGTACTGCATACCCTACAGTGAAACTCAACGTGGTCTTAGGTGGGGCAACATGGTTAGAACCTGATCCAATAAGTCGAATCTGGTAACTAGAGCAGCATGGCCAGGTCACCCTGAGTTCATTTCTCAGCTAATGGCGTTGCTTGGTGTCCGGGTATTGTTCTAGGTGTTTATCATGTTTCCAGTTTGTGTATGTACATTGTCTGCAGAAAAATATAGATAGTATTGAATTTGTTTATACTTTGCTACTAAAGAATTTGTTTTGCTTACTCTACTCTTATCATGGATCGTGCAGATGAAGTGAATCAATCCATCATCATAAGGTTAGTTGAACTGTCTTTTTGTGTGTGTGTGTCCATGAAGTGGAAGCTCTGTATGTTGATGCTTTTTTTATGCTTCCCTTCTGTTCCTTTTGTGGCAGTTTTCCATAGGCTTAATTTTCTTACACTATGAGATTTAAGTTATGCCTAAGAAATCAGTTGTATCTATCTTGTAGTGGGGAAAGTGGAGCAGGGAAAACAGAAACAGCAAAAATTGCAATGCAATACTTGGCTGCTCTTGGTGGTGGCAGTGGTGGGGTAGAAAGCGAAATCCTTCAGACAAGCTGCATTCTGGAAGCATTTGGGAATGCAAAAACATCCAGGAATGACAATTCTAGCCGATTTGTGAGCCTCTCTCTCTCTCTCTCTCTCTTTCTCTCTCTCTCTCATCTCGTCCTCTCATCTTCCAAACAGAATGCACTCCTGTTTTTGTTATGCATTTTAGCTTAAAGATTCTTTACGAACACTACTTGAATGAGTTGATCATTGTGCAATACTTAAATGAGTTACTTCAAAAGATATACAGATCAACTCTTCTTGATGTAGTGCAGGGGAAGTTGATTGAGATTCATTTTAGTGCAATGGGGAAAATATGTGGCGCTCAAAACCAGACTTGTAAGCATGTTTACATCAGAAAGTTACTAAAGACTCATTTTCTTGTGATCCTGTTTCAATTGTGTTTACTAGCTTGATTTATTTTTTGATTGCATATGTGCTGTAAAACATCAACTCCTTCAATAATCATGGATAGTTCTGCTTGAAAAGGTATGTTGATTCCACTGTAAACTCGTATGTATTTATTTATTTTGTTTATATAAATAACACATGCCTGATAAAAGTATATGATGTTTTCTTTGAGCAGTCAAGAGTGGTTCAGCTCGCTCATGGAGAAAGGTCATACCATATCTTTTACCAACTTTGTGCTGGTGCTCCGTCTGGCCTCAAAGGTTGTTTGTATCCTATCATTATTTCATTCATGGAAGTTCAGTGAATCTAGAAATAGTTGTTGAAGTGATAGAATCTGAGATCCATTCTGGGTTTCCAATAACATGATGTAGAAAATTATATTTTTTTGTTAAGAAGCTAGAGACATTTCTGATGAGATATATGATGTGGTTCTCTATATCAGCTATTAAATTACAACCTAAGAAAATTAGCCATCTCTAATAATCTGATGAGATATATGATGTAGAAAATCTCAGTTTCGTATTCTCTTCCTTCCCATTGAGTCTTCTCCTAGGGTTTGCAATCTTGAATCTTCTCCTAGGATTTTCAATTAGCCATCTCTAATAATCTGCTTAACATAGGTACAATGTTGATTTGGTTGTGCAGATAAGGATCGAAAACTTGGATTTAGACTTGATTGACCTTGCAGTGAAACTGATATCATAGTAGAAGAGCTCACGACGCAGGATAGCAGTCTCATTCTTATACAGAATTTTCCTGCAAGAAAATACATTATAGTGAAGAATTTTTTTTAGTTACATTTTTTTTTTCCAATTTCTTCTTTCTTTCCTATGATTTTAGACCTCACTACATGCTTCCTGCATTGTTTTGAGAGAAATGCATCGCAGGAGGGCTGAAGCCTCATTCTTACGCAAATTTTTTGGGCAAGACTAATGTGTTCCATATCTCTTTAGTCACTCAAGTTTTAATATATCTTAATGGCTTGTAAAGATATTAGATATATGATTTAATATATCTTAATGGCTTGTAAAGATATTAGATATATGATTATTATACTTGGATTTTTCTGGATTGTAGTAATATCTTTTTGGGCTTTTGGGATTGCAGATTTTTTTTTACAGGCTTTGGTATTTTTTCTTCTCTTTTTTATTTTTATTTTTTTACTCTTTTAGGTAAAAGAAGTATATTTATTTCCTTTAATTTCATTGCTTTTGAAGTATACTTGTTGTTATGGCAGGAATAGGAGATCAATGCTCCAATCAAGGAGTTAAACGGTTCACTGAGCAACTGAGCAAGTGGTCAAAATCTGAAGGATACTGCATGTATGATTTTGTAGTTTCAGATGACTTCTTGTTTTATGTCTCCCTATATATAATTCTTCTTGTGATTGCATACTGATCTTGTGTCAAGTTATCTAAACCGATTGCAATCATATTGTCTGTATGCCTTGTAATTCCCCATCAGATTCATTGTGGTTTAAAAAGAAAGATATACCATAAAAGTTCTTAAAACAATTAATTGTAGATCAATGATATTTTATGATCTTAAGAACATTTAATAGGGAACAAAATGGAACATGACTCTAGTCAACTGAATCTAATTTATATTAGGATGGAGAACCCACTTTACAAGCTAAGCCATATTAATGATTTCCAGTTTGGAAAGAAAGGCCATTATAATTTCAAAAACTGAAGTATTAAGAGATTCATAAATGCACCTTATTTCTTTTATAGGTTAGTTTTGAATTTTGCCATTGGTAAGTAACATAAGTGGGGGTTATGGATTGGTTTCTGGCTTTGTTTTTGATTCCTGTGCTGTATGCTTTGGAAGTTTGTGTCTACTGATGTGAATAATAGGGAAACAACTCATAGTCAAGCTGAACTGTGATTTATATGCAAATGTGACCCATTATAGTTTGCTGAAATACTGATGTCTGTCCGCTTCTTCGCCTGCTGTAGAGAAATTGGAGACGGCTCATGGGATTCTTGGTTTATGCCCCTACAGGAACAGGTAGGACCTAGCATAATAATGTTATTTGGCTCGTCATCTAGAAGTGTTGTTATTTGTAGTCAAGTTTTAATTTGTACTGTGCTTAATATTTACAGGCTGAAGAAGTTTGTGACAAGGTGGTGTATCTCCAAGGCCACCTTCGGTGGTTCCATTGTTTTGTTTTCTAAGTTTGATTTTGCCTAGTGACTACTTCATAATCAAATCGACAGGTGAAGAAAATGAAAGAACTCAGCAAGGGTTTCAACATAGTTGGTCTCTCCCAGGTGATCAATGAGGATTGGATATTTTCTATTTTTTGCAGTGCATTTGTATTGCTACATGCATTGTATAAATGTTTTTCTTTACTAGTCAGGAGAATGTCTTTAGTGGCTGCATATACTGTACTAGAGGAAAATTGCAATTTTGATATCAATAGAAATGAAGATAAAATGATTAAAGTATAGGAGAAGGTGGCATTGATCAACCTCTAACATGATGGATAATTATATCCAGAAACTGTCAAGGCTATAGCACTACTAGTTTAGTGGGTTAAAATAATTAAACAAGCATTTGGCAAAGTTTAACTCTTTTAAATGTCGTTGCTGTGCTATTATGTGGCTCAATACAAGGTTCAAAGAGGTAATTCCATATGTTTTTCATGTATGGAATTATCACCAGCTCAAATAGTCCAACTCCCTTATGTCTATGATTTGCTACCTTCTTTTGCTTTTTGAAGAGTTTTCCGTATGGTTTTCAGTGCTGGAGGGATAATTATCTTGGTGTGCATTATTGTTAATAGAAGATACATTAGCCTGGTCAGTTAGTAGAAATTCTCCATTAGATTTCTTTGTTAATGTTCTTTTTTCTTTTGATGTTTTACATTTCTTTGTTAATGTTATTTGTTGATTGGCTTCAGGTTCAGTCTAGTTAGTTGAGTTCTATGATGTGCATGGTCATAAACATTTTAAGTCTTTGATTGACTTGGCTATTGCATATGGATTTAGATCATCATCAATTTATATTAAAATATTCAGCATTGGGAAGGTGTTCACCTGATATTTTGCTGCATTTATTTGCTTTTCCTTAGGTGGAATGGTGAGAGATGCTTTGTGGAGAGTGCTTTTGTCGCTGATATTTTCAATATAATTGGTGAGAAATGCAATTAACTTGGAGTTTTCAGATTACAAGAGGTTGATAAACAATAGCATTGTGCTACAAAACATCAGATTTTGTAGAAATGTTTTTGCTGCTCGTTGCTTTCAACTTAATAGCAAGTGACGAATATAGTGCACAGTGCACAACAGAATTGGGAGACGCAAAATCTGAAAATTGCTGCTCTTACCAAAGATATGATTTGCTTGCTCCCTAAGTCCGGAGCGATTTAGGAAACACAGACGATACTTTTTTTCATTTTTTTGTAAATCACAACTGTTTTGTTTTTCAAGTTACTTTGTAATTAGCTAGAAATGAACTACATGTTTTGGATAATAGAGTCAATGACACTGTGTTGCTATGGGGCATGACTTGAATTGCAGAGATCCAGATATACTTTGTTGTTGGGTATAATCACTGATGTTGAATAAGGGGTGAACAACCCATAGAGATCAAGAGATTGATGAATTGCTGGTTTTAAAATGTAGAACATTACTTGATTTGCAGGTTTTAAATGCTACACACTTGGAAAAAAATGACAGAAAATAAAATGTGAACATATTCATTCTAGGTATACTTGCAATTGCACTAATTTAGAATCCCCTCCCCCCCCCCAAAAAAAAAAAAAAACAAAAAAAAACAAAAAGAAAAAATGCCACAAAATGACGTCATTGTCACCACAAATTAAAAAATTAAAAAAATAAAAAAACTGAAAAAACGCCACTACATGACGTCATTGTGACATCACACGTTAATTTGGGACGGAAGGTGAGACGGTCGTCAAAGATTTTGCGGCGTTTTAAGAAACACCGTATAATATTTTTAGCGACGTTTTTTAAACGTTAGGTAGCTATTGCGGCGGCCCTATCAGTGGCGAAAATTTTACACGTCACTATAAGATATTACGTCGTTTTTCAGCCTTTTCAACGCCGCTAAAAAACGAATTTCCTGTAGTGTCTATCTCTCTATTGCTTTCTGGGAGCTTTTTTTCATATTTCTTACCTGAATTAGTTGTTAGTTAATTATAATATATATATATATATATATGAAGATAAGATGATCGGGTTGAAACAACTTCTGTTTGATTATGTTTTAAAAATATATTTTCGTTTTTTTTAAAAAAAAAAAAAGACTAAAAACTAGTTTTTTGAAAAAAGTGAGAAAAAAAACAATGGAAGACATTTATCCTCAATAATTAGCCAGATATGGTCTAAGTTCTTTTAGGTGTCGTTATAAGCGAAATCATTTACCATTTAATTTTACCGGGCTTCTTTACAGGGTTGTTCATTTCTTTCTTATTTTGTTTTTGTGTTTGGGTCTTTGTATATGTTTTTTTTTTTTTTTTCAAATAAAAATGTAAAAGTCAAGAGTTGTTTGCTAACTCGTGTAATTAAATATGTTTGTAACTGTGATATGCTTTAATTTAAGTTGTAGTCATGGCTAGGATAGTTGTAGATATGTAAGATTTACCCTACAATAATTGGGTTTAAAGTAACTCTCTCTCAAAGTGATCCAACTTGATGAGAATTTTATCTTACCCTCAACATCCAACTTCATGATGTTGTTCTCGGACCACATCAATCCCTTCTTTCTGCTTCGTGCAACACGGCATGGTTATATCAGATTAGATTTTTCAAACTGAAAATCCTAAGTGATTTGTGATTAGATCAAGATTAAAATATTTCAAATCCCAATTATTCAAAACACACAATCTAAATCATCAAGCACTTATGAAAGTGATTTAGATTGTTGTTTTTCTGAATAAACAATAAATCGACACAAACGATTTTTACGTGGAAAAACCACAATTGAAGAACTTTCAATTGTAATAAAAAACCACGGGCGAAATGCCACTAATCAATCCACTACTGAAGAAAGAAAGATTACAAAGATAATACACAAATTACCCAACTCAGTCAATTTGTCTTCACACCTTCTGTAATTCTTTCACCAAGCCTTCGTCTCGGAACTGATGAACCTGAAGTTGAATCCACAACTTCACTTGTCGAATCAACGATTACGTACAGAATCAAACACCTTTGAAACTCTACGTTTGATCTTCGGAATCCATCGAAGATTAAAACTCTTGTATGTATTCGATCAACCTCCTAGATATTTGCTTCTCAATTCATGAGTGTAATACTCATTCAATTTTATCAAGGAAAACTCACAAAAATCTCCAGAAGAAAACCTCAAACAAAACCCTAAAAAACCTTAAACAAGATCTAGGAGAAGTAATCCTAAAATTGACCCAACATGCGAAAATATATAGAATCTGAGATCGCGTGGTCCGCTCGAGCGTGGGAATGCCCATTCGAGCAGAGACTGCATATTCCATGATTCATACAAGGTTCACGCTCGAGCGGAAGTTTCCACGCTCGAGTGTAGAATCACACCATCCAGTATTTTTGCAGGCGTGGCAGAGATGCTGTGAGAGTGCAAACCCCGCTCGAGCGTCACTTTCCCCGCTCGAGCGAGAAGACCAAAACTGGAAAAACTGGAAAATTATAAATTGTTGCAACCTTGGTTTTGTTCCATGGAATTTGACAACAAAGGGTCCTAACAATCTCCCCCTTTGTCAAATCCTGGACAAAACCATTCTAAAACAATTTTCCTATCAAAATCACTAAAACAATACTAACAACACCAACAACCATGAAAACTCGAAACCCATGCTTTTGATCAATCACCCTGAAAAAACAACCAAACAAGCCAACCAAAATCTATGGAACTGTATTAAATAACAAAATATAAATCCATCCAAAAAAAATATACTATCCAAATATACTATCCATCCATAAAAAAAACATATGTCCAACTGTACCAAATAACAAGTATAACCACAAAACCAAATAGCGATCCAACTGTACCAAAGAAGGATATAAACACAACTGTGCCATCAATATTAACCAAAACAACTGTAGGATATAAGCACAACTGTACCATCAATATAAACAAACTATACCACTCCCCCTTTTTTGTCCGGCATGGAGAAAAATAAGAGAAACAGAACATAAGAGCAAAGATCATGGAGCTGGTGGCGGAAACTGCATCTGAAGCATAGACAAAATCTGATCCAGCTGAGAAGACGACTGAGCCACGGACGCCTCAATGCGCTGGGAGGAAGCCTCCAATGCACTAAACCGAGCATCAGCCGTAGTCTCTAGAACCGTGAGCCGGGCCTCAAATATATCCATCCGTCCCTCGAGTCGGTCAAATCGGGAGGTAACAGATCGCTCGAAAGACTGAATCTAGCCACGAACCGTACGAACCGGAGGAGACTGCTCCCCCTCACCAAGATCTTCGCCAGCAGCAGCAGCATAATACTCAACCTCTTCAGCCATGGCTGTAGCATCACTAGTACCTGCACCTGATCGACCTGAACCAGAAGAAACCCCCCGAATGTGAGACTGACTCTGGGAGACAGTCTTTTTGGTGAAAGGCTTGGAAGGGGAAGCAAACTCATCCTCATCGAAAGTAAGGACCTCAAACTTGGAGAGAAGCCGATTTATAAGGCACCCATAGGGTAAACCAAGATTGTTGCGCTCAAAAGCAGCAACCATCTTTTGAATGATCAATGTGGCAAGATCGATGGAACGATTTTGAGCAAGGCACTGAAGGACAAACCCTTGGTCCTGGTTTATTTCGGAGCTATGGGTGGTAACAATGATGTTGTCACACACAATAAGGTTGAGCAACCTAAACTGTGGGAGAAGCTCATTCTGTTTGATCAAGGAACCAGAATGCCAAGAATGAGGAAAACCACACAAGGCATGGGCTACCTCATCGAAGTCACAAGTAGGGCGGACTGGAAAAGGGTAGAAGATGGGAAATCTTTCACTAACCCCTAACAGCTCTCGAATAAGGGCGGGGGTAACAGTAATGGATTTAGACCGGACCCAAGTCTTGAAGGAGGGCTCAATATTGTCAAGACTAGCCATGTTACAATAGAATTCTCGCACCCAAGATAGGTTTTGAGAACCAGAAAATAAAAGAACATTATCCCCACCCAAGGGATCAAACAGTGAACGGATAGGAATAGACTCGAATGTAGAGGGTTTGAACATTACGTTCAAGATGAATGGAGCGGGCGGGATAAGATTCGCGGTACAATGTGGCTTTCTCGACCGAGGGAAAGCGGTCAGTGTTATAGGTAGGGCGGGAGGCAATAGACTTTCGTCTTTTAAAGGTTGACATGACTAAACCAAGACAAAGAAAAAACAAACAAACACAAACAACCCCCAACCCAAGACCAACAAAAACCAAGAGAGAAACCACAAAATATTAGCAGCACAGTTTGATATAGTAACATGAAGCAAGGAAAGACATCTATGATGCAAAAATGTAAGCTCAACATAACCAAATATTGCAAATATGAAGCATGGTAAACAAGGCAGCCAACATGAAAATCAGTTCAATAGGGTAAAAAATCATTGAAACTCATAACCTGATCATAAGATAAATGAAATAAGAATTAGAGCTAGGAAAACAAAAATCAAGCACACATTAAGCCAACATGATTAGGTACTCAATTAGCAAGGCAATGAAAAGAGATCACATTATCACAAGGCAATATACGGGAAAAAAAAAATCCCCAAATGGAAACAAAAAAAACTAGCAAAAATCCCAAATCAATAGCCCTAGATGGAAGAGAGAGAAACTAAGCCACTGTGAAAAAAGCAAAATCAACATTGAATAACCCTAACATGATGAAAAAACAAAAGAGACCCATCTACAGACTGTAAAACAAACTCAAGCAAAACAAAGACGAGTAAAGTAAAATGACAGAAGGACGACAAAAGAAACAAAGGAGAAAGAGATGGGAGACATACCTTAGGTGGGCACACACACGGAGAGCACCAAGAAGTCACCAAGGAAGAACAATGGATTGGAATCGCAAAGGATGCCCTAGGAGAAAGAGACCAATGTGCAAAAAATGAACTGAAGGGTCGAAGGAGGGAGATTTAAACAAATCCAGTCCGCTCGAGCGTGCAGTTTAATGCTCGAGTGTGAGACAAAACACGCAGAGACCCGCTCGAGCGCGAAAAAGGACGCTCGAGCTCCAATTCACCCCTCACAGAACTGTAAAGCTAAGTGCAAAATGCTGCAAGATGCAAAACCACGCTCGAGCGTGGAAAGTCTGCTTGAGCGGGGACAAAACAAATTATTTTTTTTAAAAAAAAACAAAAAACAACTAAGATGACCTGTACTCAGCAGAGAGTCCAAGTGGACGACTATATCTCTAGGATAAAAGAATCCATCAATTATGAGTCCTGAAAACTTGTAGAAATTTTTTTTTGTTACACCAGATCATGAACAGAACAGATAGACTTTAATCAATGTCATAAGCAACATACGAATGCATAACTCAAGAACATGCATGAGAGCTCACAAATAGGTTGTGAGTGTGTGCAATCCTTGAGAGCCACAAAGCTAGAGTTAATCCTTGTAGTGATCGAATGGCTGGACCTCCGACAAGAGTAACGGACCATTACAGAGAAAAGTCAAACCACTAGGAATCACGGGGCATTTGTTGAGTAAACGCAGAGGCTCCCCCTCAATCAATGATTCCCTCTTTTTTTTTTTTTTTTTTTTTTTTATGTTTTTGAACTTTTCTTTCTTGTGGGCACTCACTGGTGGCATGCACGCTCAAGAGTATGGAGACCAAACCAGAGAAGAATGAAATCAAAAAAGATGGCCTGGTTGGTGCCTCTGAGGTAACCTTTTCCTAATGCCCGGAATTCAATAAACTGAGGGAGAAACCATGGAAGTGAAAAAAGATGGTAGATGGTTAAGAGACTCAACATCACCCATGATATATTAGTATAGGTCAATTCCTCTGAAAAAGTACCAGAAACACTGTTAGTGGTCCATAGAGAACTTTGATCACTTGTGCAGAAACCCCTGCAACAGTTTATCTCAAGAATGTGTAGAGAATGAGATCATGAAGTAAATGAGTATGGGCATTCATAATGAGCTAAGAAATGAGATCTTGTAAGCAACATGAGCATTGTTCATAAAAATTTTTGATGCAAAAATATCAGGACTCAATGACAATGAGATTAACACATCCAAGTATATAATAAGCCAACCGCTCACACCCATTTTAGAAAACAGAAAACACCCTAGTTACTGAGCACTACACCCAAGGCCTTTCTAAGAAACTCAAATCGAAGAAGATCAAGGGATTTTGTAAAAATATCAGCTTTTTGATGCTCAGTGGGTACATGTTCCAGAACAACAAGGCCTTCTTCCACTAACTCTCGAATAAAATGATGACGAATGTCAATGTGTTTGGTACGAGAGTGTTGGACAAGATTTTTTGAAATGTTTATGGCACTTGTGTTATCACAGAAAAGAATGAGAGTGTCCTGTTAGATCCCATAATCATGAAGCATTTGCTTCATCCACAGCATTTGTGCACAATAACTCCCTACAGCAATGTACTCAGCCTCAGCAGTAGAAAGGGAGATGGCATTTTGCTTTTTACTATGCCAGGAAACAAGGTTATTCCCGAGGTAAAAACATCCCCCGGATGTACTTTTCCTATCATTAGCACACCCTGCCCAGTCGGCATTAGAAAAACCATTAATTTCAGCTGTAGTATCAGTAGAAAACCAAACCCCATACCCCAATGTCCCATTAACATATTTAATGATGCGTTTGACAGCAAGAAGATGAGACTCTTTAGGACTGGCTTGGTAACGGGCACAAACACCTACACTGAAAGCAATATCAGGACAACTGGCTGTGAGATACAAAAGACTTCCTATCATACTCCTATAAAGGGTAGGATCAACATCAGTACGAGAGGAATCTTTGGAAATGTGAAGATTGGTGCTCATGGGAGTGCGTGCATGTTTGGTAGACTCAAGACCAAACTTTGACACAAAATTTTTGGCATACTTAGACTGAGAAACAAACATACCTGAAGGAGACTGTTTAATTTGAAGACCCAAAAAATAAGACAACTCTCCTATGATGCTCATCTCAAACTCATATGTCATGCAATCCGAAAAATATTTCACAAGATGATCAGTAGTGGATCCAAACACAATATCATCAACATAAATCTGAGCAACAAGAATATGAGACTTAGTATGTTTCACAAATAAGGTCTTATCCACACTACCCCTTTGAAAGTCATTATCAAGAAGAAATATAGTAAGTCTATCATACCAAGCCCGAGGAGCTTGTTTCAAACCATACAAAGCCTTGTCTAACTTGTAGACATGATTTGGACATTTAGGGTCCTCAAACCCTTTTGGTTGCTCAACATATGCCTCTTCTTTCAAGTACCCATTCAGAAAGGCACTTTTCACATCCATTTGAAACAATTTGAAACCAAGATAACAAGCAACACCAAGTAAAATACGAATAGATTTGAGACGTGCAACTGGGGCAAACATCTCATCATAGTCAACACCCTCTACTTGAGTATAGCCGTGAGCAACCAACTTGGCTTTATTTCTAACCACAGTACCATTCTCATCAGATTTATTTTTAAAGATCCACTTGGTACCTATTACATTCATGTCTCTAGGTCTGGGAACTAGAGTCCAAACATTGTTACGTTCAAATTGACCTAATTCTTCATGCATAGTGAGAGGGAGATTTATGAGCTGGATTGGGCCGTGGTAATGGCCGGGTAGATTATGGGCCGAACATAATTGGGCCGTGGTAGCATGGGCCTGTCCAGAAGGTTTTGCTCGGTTAAGGCAAAGGGCATGTGTGGACCGAGCTACTTGGCTTCTTGGTGCAGAAACCGATCTACTGGGAGTGCGGCTGGGCTGTCTGCCTGCCTTTGTGGTTTCCACTGTTCATGCGTTAGCTCGGCAGAAGGGCCGACGGCTAACCGGACCGACCTATCTTGGGCTCTGCTCGTCGGAATGCGGCCGAGCTCGGTTGTACAGGAGCTCGGCGAATGGATCATTCGGGTATGCCGCGCAGTGAGGTCAGGAGAAACCGGGGAGGTTCCGCCGATCTGCCGAGCTCCGCCGAGGTATCCTAGTAGATTGGTTAGGTGGTGATTGCTGGATTTGTGCTGACTGATGAGATAGTAGCACCACGTGTCGAGAGACTAATGGGAGTAGATTTGGGGCACAAAAGGTATATAAGCGTGTCTGCGCCCCCCATGCTGAAGGATGATCATTTGGTGAGATAAACACTTACACTCTACTCTCTCCTCTCTCTCTCTCTCTCTCTTGATCCCTGCGTGTGTGCTAACTTGATCGTCGAAGGGTTTTTCCGGCCACACACCGCCGGGTAGCTCACCGCCGTTGTGCTCGTAGGTCGATCAGACAGACAGGAGCTTGGAAGAAAGGAGTACGGGCTCGCCTGAATATTTGCTCCCCGTACAATTGGCGCTGTCTGTGGGAAAACTTTCAGACATAACCTTGTCCTCCAAGCTCATCTGATCGCCTTCCATGGCAAACAACGAAGAGATACCGTTGTTCGCCATCGATGGTGCCACCCCGGAGTTTGCCAGATAGAGAGAAGGACATCCCGCCATTCCTCCAATGGCGGACCTGGAGACTTCTCCAGGAGGACATTCAAGGGACGCGCGAGATAAGCGCGGAAGAAGCTTTGGCCATTCTCGGGGTCCAGATGGACACCGGCGGCGGAGAGAATCGCACGCCAGACGTCTGGAACACAAGCTAAGGGACCAAGACGCCGTCATTCGGAGAATGGCGGCAGAGATGAAGGATCTCAAACGGCATGTCAAGGGTAAGGGTGTAGCTGGAGTGGGAGACCACAGTGAGCGCACCAACACCTGCCGTTCAGGCACTCAAAGCCAGCGACACACTCCATCCCTTTCTGTCACCAGAAGTTACAAGGTTGGGGATTCCGACGCACACGTAGAGAAGCCCAGCGCGCAAGACAGCACCTATCAACCCTCACGTCCGGCGACGACGTCGAGGTATTCTTATTCCGCTCGTTCAGACGATTTGCGGGTAGTCTTGAAGGAACGGGCTCGCCGACGGGAGGCTCAGAGGGTGCCAGCATTTCAGCGGCTATCCTATGGGGGTCGTGCCAGTGAAGAGGTCGGAATGCCTCCACCCCGCCTAGCTATGCCTCTCCTTCTAGACACAAACTTGGCGAGGCTGAGCGCCACTCCTTTTTCCCTGGAGATAGAAACAACACCGCTTCCCGCGGGCTTCCACCAGCCTAAGTTCACACTCTACGATGGAAAGACTGATCCGTACATGCATGTAAGCCACTTTCGACAGGTCATGGCCGGACATAGGCGGAATGACGCTCTTATGTGCCTTATCTTCCCGTGAAGCTTGGGCGAGCTGGGCTTGAAATGGTTTGAGAGATTGCCGGAGGGAAGCATTGAAAGGTGGCAACAATTGGTGGAAGCCTTTGTCACACGTTTCAAAACCAACACCAAGACGCCAAAGGAAGTTGACCACCTTCTCAGTGTCAAGATGGAGCTGAGCGACACACTCAAGGTGAACAACTCCAGATACTGGGAAACTTTCAATGAGATATTGGATTGTCCGGTCAACCTGGCAATCACCCAATATAAGCGCGGTCTCCCGGTTGGACATAGACTGCGGGACTCGCTTACTATGCACCAGCCGACATCCATGGGCCAACTAATGCAGCGCATCAATGAGCACATCCGAGTAGAGGATGATGCGGCAGCATCTACCACAAAGGCAACTCCGGTAGCAATAGAAAAGAGGTCGGCTGGCAAGGTACACGCGGTTGGACAGGAGACCAACCGTCCAAATGATCGCGCTGAGGAATCAGACCGCTGTTCAAATCACAAAAACCGGGGTAAGGGTCGTCGAAATGACCGAGATGATTACCCCCAGGATGATGTAGCCGATGCAAACAGAAGGTTGAAGGCTAGGACGGGCATCACCACGGTCTTTAAGATTCCAATCTATCGCATACTTAGTGAAATCCGTGACGAGGATTATGTCCGCTTTCCTGCTAAGTTAGGCGATGCGCAAAAAGGCTTCAATCCGCGGTACCACTGTACATTTCACCGGGAGCGCGGACATCGGATGGAGGACTGTCTGCCCCTAGAACAACATTTGGAGGAGCTAGTCGCAGCCGGACACTTGGACCTTTACATTGATGGGGGTGTAAAGGCCGCACATCAAGCCCCGGGTGACCCGCGTGGACAGGATGACCTGGAGGTGCCCCCACAAGGAGTTGTTAATGTCATCCATGGTATAGTAGTGCCGGCGCGTGTATGTGAGCTTCGAGGTATGATCAGGAAGGCGAAACACATGAGGGAAGTTTTGTCGGTCCAGCCCGCGATCAAGAGGGGGAAGGCCGAAGAGAAAGACGTGATCAGTTTCTCCTCAAGAGACCTAGAGCGCATTCAGATGCCGCACAATGTGCCTGTTTGGTGCAGCTTAAAAGCTGCTTATTTCAGCTTTCAGCTTAATTTAAGCTATTTTGATATGTTTGGTTTAGCTTATAGCTTATAGCTTATAGCTTTTTGGAAGTCAAAAATCAGCTTATTCTTTGAGTGGGGCAGGAGATGCTTAATTTATAAGTCAGAAATCAGCTTATGTTCATAATTATAAGCTATAAGCTGTTTAGGCATAAGCTATAAGCACTTACCCACAGCTCTACCAAACAGGGCCAATGATGCCTTGGTGGTCACACTTCGTGTCAAAGAATTTGATGTCAAACGCATCTTGATCGACCAGGTAAGCTCAGTCGAGATCATGTATTACGATGCGTTCAAACAACTCAAACTCTGAGATACAGACTTGGCTCCGGCAACTTCGCCACTGGTTGGTTTCAACTCACAACCAGAGTGGCCTTTGGGAAAAATTATTCTGCCGATCAAAGCGGGATCCGTGGTCAAGCAAGTGGAGTTTTGGGTATTGAAAGTGCCATCTACATATAACCTGATCCTTGGAAGGGGATGGCTTCACGCTATGCAAACCGTAGCGTCGACCTACCATCAGGTAATGAGATTCCCCTCGGCTATGGGGGCAATTGAGGAAGTTTGAGGTGATCAAGTTATGTCGAAGCAATGCTTCGTGGCAGTGAATGGAAGTCGAGCTGCCAAAGGCTTCGTCCAAATGATAGAAGGACCGGAAGACCGGGGAGTCCTTGACGATGTGGGCACCAAAGCTGAGGACAAAGCCGTTGAGGAGTTGGTAGAAGTGCGGATTGACACTGACAGCCCCAACAAGTTCTTTCTGCTCGGCTCAAGCCTCACCGCACAGGAAAGGACAGAGATGGTGGAATTCTTGATGGCGAATATTGAAGTCTTTGCATGGTCAACTTACGACATGCCCGACATCGATCCGAGCTTTATTTGTCATCACCTGAATGTTTTCCCCGGCGCAAAGCCGATCATTCAGAGAACGAGGAGATCGGCGCTGTACCACGTCGAGGTAGTCGCAGATGAGGTAAAGAACTTGCTTGAAGCTCGGGCTATTCAGGAAGTGCACTACCCTCGGTGGATTTCAAATACGGTCGCAGTACCCAAGAAGAATGGGAAGTGGCGAGTTTGCGTCGATTACAAGACCGTCAACCGAGCTTGCCCTAAGGGCAGCTTTCCTCTGCCCAGAATCGACCAGCTCGTGGACTTGACAGCTGGACATCACAGGCTCAGTTTCTTGGATGCCTACCGCGGTTATCATCAGATTGCCATGCACGGCCCCAACCGAGAAATCACCCTCCTTCACTACTCCAAGGGGATCACACACAACGCAACTTCATCATTGAGTGCCCAAGACAAAGCGTCCAAGTCTTACGAGCGGTCAAAAATGGGGTGTCTACAAATGCCCAGGGCATTAGATTGATGTTTAGCACTGCCTATCATCCTCAAACTAACGGGCAGTCCGAGCGAACCATTCAGATCTCAGAGAACATTATTCAGAGTTGTGTTATTGATTTTAAGGGGTTGTGGGAGGAACACTTACCTTTAGTGGAATTTGCCTATAATAACAACTTTCAGCTGAGTATTGGTATGGCGCCATTTGAGGCCTTGTATGGCCGACCATGTAGATCTCCAGTATGTTGGGCCAAGGTGGGTGACGTACCTATGTTAGGTCCTGAATTAGTCTAGAAAATGATGGAGAAGGTCGTGCTTATTCGTGAGAGGTTAGTTTCGGCTTAGGGTTGCCAGAAGAGCTATGCCGACCGTAGAATGAGACCTTTGTCTTTTGGGGTTCATGACGTGTTCCATATCCGTATGCTCGGGAAGTACGAGCCTAATCCTTCACATGTGTTGAATTGGACCGAGTTAGAGGTAGATGAGGATGCCTCATACAAAGAGAAACCGGTACGTATTTTAGACTCTCGGGACCAAGTCTTACGGGCAAGACTATACCATTAGTTAAGATGCTGTGGCAATACCACGAGGTTGAGGAGGTGACTTGAGAGCATGAGGCAAAAGTCCGTAAGAAATATCCAGACCTATTTGTTGATATTTGAGACTTATGTTGAAAACCTTATATATGTTGTAATATATAAACGTTGTATATGTTTTGGAGAATTGAACTGTAATAGTTATTGTTGAAAAACACGGTTTATCTTTGTTACAAGTATGGGTGATATATGATTTGTTTTATTTTTAATGAATGCTAGTTGATTTTAAATTTTGAGTGGGAAATTCCTTAAGAGGTGGAGATTATAACAATTCTGGTTTAGACCCAACCCATTTCTTGCTTTTGGATCCGAGAGCCCATGTATTTAACTATTGTTCATCTCATTTCCATCTTGTTACTTGTTGAGTTTGGCTATTGGGAGTTTTGGTTGTGTTTGGAATAGATTGAGAGTTAGTTTTTCAAAGGAGTTGTTGCCTATAATTTTGCTTGTTCGCTCAAGTGACCAATCCTGCGCTCGAGCGATCTTTTACAGTCTGCAAAACTACTGAAAGTTTGATATCTTCACTCGAGCAGTCTTTCTTGTGCTTGAGTGATCTTTTGCAGGTCTAAACTTCTAGGAGGGGGTCATTGTTCCCTCAAGCAGTGGTTTTGGTCGCTCAAACGGTGTCACTTTTCTGTGTTTTACACTCGAGCGACCATTATTGCGCTCAAGCTGTCTGCGCGTATATCAGTCCGAGAAAAAGGCTTCTTGGGTCATTTTTTCATCTCTTTCTCTCTCTAAACAATTGAAAACCCTAGACCTTCACACACACACTCTCTCTCTAGTTCTTACCCCTTAGCTCTGCATACTCTCAATCCATTGGTTTCCTCATCCTAGTCCTTTGGAGCAAAAGATTGAGCACGTTGAGGGCTTCGTTCTAATCAGTGAGGTTATTTTTCGACTCTGTCAAATTCTATCCTTTGTTTCCTCTTGTCTTCTACTTTGAGGTAGGGATTTCTTTGACGTTTAATATGATTTTTAGCCTAATCATTTGCTCTTTCAAAAGGGTTAATGATTTGAGGATTTTTGGAAAAACCTAGGGTTTGAGTTTGAAATCAAAAGAGAGGTTTTCCAAATCGGTTCTTGAAAATGGTTGTGGGGTTATGTTTATGGTTGAGATATGTTAAAATGGTGGATATCATTTCTTAAAATCTACTTTGTAAGGAAAGGGGGTTTTGTTCTAAATTTTGTATAGTTGGATTTGTGAAAGGAAATGGAAAATGATGTTGGGTTTTGTAAGATTGGAACAATGCTTATGTTGATGATGATGGTGGAGTTGGATATGTAATATCACTCCCATCGTAAATAGTGAAATTATATCTTTTGATTGGAAATTATCTGTTGAATAGAAATATCTATTTTGGGCTATCGATGGAATATAGTCTTGATTGTTGTAGACATTACATAAGGATTTGGTTAAATTGAAACTAATTTCTCATACATTTTGCATCGAGTATCATTTCTTATTAAACATTGTAAATGTATTGATTTTGAGAAAAATTGATGAATACCTTGGTGAATCTGGTTAAGGGGTGTGGTTGTGGTTATGATGTTGGTCTGTGTGTCCTTGGTGAAAGTTCAAAAACCCACGAGATTAGGTGTTGATCCTTCTAGTTAGTACCGATAAAATGGCTTTGATAACGCTTGTATAGTCTATTGGCAGACTCGTATATAGAGATTCTTAGGCCTTGTTTGGTTTGTTTTTTAGAAACAAATTTTGGAAAAAAATTTCCAAAATTTTGTTTGGTTTAGTAATTTTGGAAAAAAAAAAATTCCAAAATCACTTTCTCTCTCCTACACATCAATCAATTACTTTTTCTCTCTCCTCTCTCCTTTTCAATCACTTTTTTCTCTCATACACATCTACTCAACTACAACAAAATATCAAATCATCCCAAATTCTTATACTTCAAAACTATTTCCAAAATATACAACCAAACAAATCAAAAAAATTTCTAAACTCTTTTCCCAATTTTTTTTTTTTTTTGAAAATTTATCTCTCAAAATCAAACCAAACACACCCTTAGTGTTTTGTATCCACTGCCCTGTTTTCTGTTGTGAAAAGATTATTTGTCATGAATGGATTCATAATCTGGCATTGCATTGTTTTGAGATGGAAAATGAGAAGTGTTTGACAAATAGCATGCATGTGCATTCACCTTATAATTTTGTTAAAATTCATATACTGTGTTAGAATATTTCTACTGAGTTTTGGCTCACCCTATGTGGAAAACAACTTTCAAGTGCTGATAATATGCCTCTACCAAGGATGTAGTTTGCGAGGACTTGGAGCTAAGGGCTTCATTTTTCTTTATTAATGTAATTATTTTGTTTAAGCCTTAGGCTTTACCTATATTGAGTTAAGCTCATTTTATTATAACCAAGTATCGACTTGGAAAGTTGTAGCCATTAGGGCATATAATTATTTGGTTTTACTTTTACTTTAATTCATATATACATGCCATATGCTACAGATTCAGAATTTAAGATTTATGAATATATATTACATATGTCATCTTTTGTATTGATTAAAGATATAATGAAATAGAAGATATGATATTGTTGATCAATTATAAATAATGTTAAGAGATAGGTTAATGTTATTTATTTTGAGACATTACATGTTGGGTGATTGAAGAATATGAAGGGATATAATGAATGGTTATTATTGAGTGAGTATGACCACATGGTACTCCAAGAGTATTGTGTCATTTTTCTTTTTTATTTGTGTCCTTTCAATTGTCAAATAAATTTGGATGATGTTTCCACTTACAACAATTAAAAGGGGCTAATCATACTTGGAAAAATTAGGGAGTTTAAAGGCACTAATAATTTGTTTACTAGTTAAAATTACTTATATTTAAAATATTAAAAGGATAAGGATAAATGTTAACATATATAGTCTAAAATGCCTTCATAATCTTAAAAATTGTAATCTTTCAAATTGTTCACATTGTCTGGCACTTTGTGTATGCAAAAAAATAAAATAAAATAAAATTAAGTCTATTCGATAATTGCAATCTATTCAATTTATCACGTTTGTCACCAAAAACATGGAGGATAATTGTGTTTTTAAAACTAAATCATTCAAAAATATCATAACCAAACCATAAATTTTTGCAACATCAAATACAAAATTTTAGACATTTTTGTTATTTCAATTTGTGACGAGATTACACATTTTGTTATTGATATCATAAAACTTTATAATAAAATTATACATTTTTATGATAAATTACATATAGTGGCCTTGTTTGGCTATAGACTATTTGACTAAAATATTAAATAAAGACTATATAAGTTAAAATAGTCACAAAATGTTACATTTAAGCCATAATCATTTTATTTTTCTCTCACAACCATCAAATCAATTACCAACTAAAAAAAAAAGAAAAAAAAAGGAAAAACGGCTATCATCCCAAACACAAATTTTTTAACCAAGCTCAAATAGCAAAATATCCAAATAACCAACAAAAATAATTTATCCCCGAACGGGGCCAGTATGCACCCCAAAAGGGTGTACACCACCCAATATTTTCCATTCTTAACCAAGCCAATATATATATATATATATTAAGGAAAAGGAAGTTTCTAATGAGAAGACTCTTGTGAAACTTAAAACGCTCATACTATTTTTCTAGAATTATTATTTTTTTAAAATTAAAAAATCTTCTATTAGTTAGCTTTTATTGAATCATTTAAAAAAAAAAATAGTAATTAACCCATTGATATCCTTTGATTTATGACTTTCAAATGAAAAGTATACTAATCCATTTTAAAATTCAAATTCGCAATGGATAAGAGATTTTCAAAATATTTTAGAGATTAAAGATCAGTTCGACTCTAATTCAAATTTTTTTCAACAGATTTATATTTTATCCAAAGATATTTCACAAAAAATTAAATTTATAAATCTCAAAACCCAACTTAATATGAAATTGGACAAAAAGATTGGCGAAAAGAAGTGATTCTGCAGAGGAATTAAGCAGGTGATTTGACTAGTTATGCAAGATTTTTGGCGTTTTATATGATAAGAAACACATAATCTAAGTTAGTTTTCTTTTGCAAAATTTTTTCTCTGTTTTAGTTTTAATTTATTTGGTATATTTAGTATTTTTTTTTTCCTCATAATCTAAGTTAGTTGTTGAAATAATAATAATGTAATAGATGCGATTGTACCTTCAAAAACTATTGTTAATTTTTTAAAAATTTTACAAGTACAACGTAAAAGACAAAGTAATAGTGGCAACGAATGGGCTAAAAAACCATGACAAAGAGTGATGTTTTGCATTTTTTTTGAGAAAAATTTTACCAATCGAGAAGAGTATTTGGAACACATTAACGAATTTGAAGGAAGTTTTTGTTCAATTCCATTTATTTTTCATTATATGTTTTCTTCAATTATATTAATTTATCTGTTCCATTTTGTTGTAATATATAAGGACGTTGGATTTAAATCCAAATATAACTAATCTTAATTATGTAACTATATAAATTTTTTGTTTACATTTTTATTTTTTTTTATTTGAGATCTTCATGAATTTAAATTTATTTCTTTGCATATATATATTTGTAGTGAGTACACTAATTAAGTAGGTTCTAAATGATAGATTTTTCTTTTGCAGTAAAAAATCTTCTACACAAAAGAGCATTTCAAGCGAATGGATCTCAAATACAAAGTTGCACTAAAAACATTCAACTGTATTGCAATTATTCTATAATTGTCCCGCTGATTTATAACTTTTTCTATTATAAATTTTCTTACGTTGTGTTTGGTTAAAAAATTTAGATAGAGATTTAAAAAAAAAAATTAAATAAAAAATATAATTATATTTCACTTATATTTGACATAATTTTTTTATTTTCCTTTTTAAATTCCTTTCAAATTCAATGACCAAAACATAATAAATTATGCGTCTAGTCGCTGTAGATAAGCTAAATGTAGTGTCCACCTTTTCTTTCTCTCTCCGGACGTTTTTATAATTGATAATCTCATTTGACAAAACTCTTTTCAATTGTAATTTTATTTGCTCTTTTGTTTCAGTGAGGTTATGAGCGTTTAGATGCGAATCTAATCCGAATTATGCCGACATTGCATCCATTGTTTGCCACTTCGTTGACTATGTACGGACAACGCCCAGCCAGGGTCGAGGGGCAGCGCCCTGGAAGAAAAAGAAAGTGAAAGTTGATTGACCGCTTGAGCGGTTATTTGTGCGCTCGAGCAGTGATATGATACATCCAGTATTTTTGTTTGCAAACTAAACATTTAGGAAGCAAGTTTTATCGCTTGAGCGGTGAATGTTGCACTCGAGCGGTTAGCTTATATGTTTTCGCACCGCCTTTACTCACGCTGCTCAAGTGGTGAAGTGTGCGCTCGAGCAATCTTCGCGACTCTGTTTTCTATAAATTGCGTCGTTTGCTTGTTTTAGGATTTAACCCGTTCAGATTCTTGGAGATGAAGATAAAACAAAGTATTTTATATTGAAGAGTATTTTATATGAGTTTCCTTGGTGTAAAAAAGGTGATCGATTGATCAATGAACTACATATTGTTAAACATCAATGGTTGTTCTTATTGTTTCGTTCACATAAGAGAGATGTTCTTCGATGGATTCCGGAGAACTTGGGTCTGAAGTTTTGGCGGATTCTAGAGTGCCTCATCGTCGTGGATTCAACATCGGCTTTTTGAATTCAACGTTGGGTAAAACAATTTCGAGGTGAAGATGGTAATAGAAGAGGCACATCGGGATTGGTTTAATTCTATCATGAGTTAATTACCTAAAATTCCTATTTATAATTGTTGTGGTAGCTCAGGTCCTATCTAAAATTTTTTTAACCAATAAGTCCTATTTAGTAAAACTGAGAATATTATCAGTTTTTTCTAATTTTTAAAACTAAGAACATTATTAATTTTGCATAGTAATATTTCAGATTATTGTTTCACTAACTGATGAAAAAAAAGACCACGAGATTAAATATTTTTTCCTTAATTATAAGTTTGATTCAACTATCCAATAAAATCGAGAATATTATCAGTTTTAAAACTGAGAACATTATCAGTTTTTTTATTTTTAATTTTTTTTTTCAATTTTGCACATCAATGTTGCATCATAATGATCATTTTATAGACACAAAATTTTCAGTTTTGCACAAAAAAATAATTCAATTTTTTCAATTTTGTTTTTTTTTTTTAATTTTTATTTTTTTTCCATAATTTTTTTTTAAATTTTTTCAATTTAAAAGTTGATTTTTTTTAAAATTTTGAAAATCAAAATAAATATTAAAGGGCAAATTACATATACCACCCTCGAGGTTTAGCAAAATTACAAATACTCCCTTGAGGTTTGAGAAATTACAGATAGCCCCCTGAAGGTACTATTTGCATAACAAATTAGGGAGCAAACTATTATGAAAATATAAACCTCAGGAGGTAATTTGTTATGAAAATATAAGCCTCAATGGGGTATCTGTAATTTAGCTAAACCTCGAGGGAGGTATATGTGATTTGCCCAATATTAAATCATCATGTTCCTTTATACATAATCATAAATGATGAACAATTATTGTTTGAAGGGCAATTTTGACTATTACAAATTTAATGCAACTTGAATGTCCAAAAAATCTTAGTTAATGAAATATAAGTTCATTAATTAAGACTTGTGTGTAAATGCCCCTTCAATCATATTTATTATTATACAAAATTTCTAAAACCGTAGAACCTAATTAAACCAAACCAATTTTTATGGATCAATTTTGATTCAGTTCCATAAATTTAACCGTTCGGCTACGGTTTACTCTAAAACTAGACCAATTGAACCTATGAACACCCCTACTGAAACTATTATTTGTAATTCTAAAAAGTAATTCTTAGCGGTGCCTTGAGAGTATATGTGAAGGGGAAAACTCTATGCATTTGTTATGTATTTATGTGGTGTATGTTATATATTTTTGTGATAAATGTTATATAATTTTTTGGTAGAATTATGATAATTTATGATTCAGAAATGAAATTACACTTTTTGTTGTAATGTTATACATTTTTTTATCCAATTATTTTCTAGCCAAAAAAATTTATAATTATTGAATCGATTTAATTTTTTTTATATGAATAATATATACAAAAAAAAAAAACATTAAAAAGTTTAAAAAACCACTGGTTTTTACTCTTTTGTGATTCATGCTACAAAAGTTTATGACTTGGTTACAACATTTTTTGTTATGTCAATTTGTGGTATACATTTTGTGGTTGATGTTAAAATTACATCAATTTATAATGGGGTATGAGAGGGTAATTTATATGCAAATTGGGCCGAGCTGCACAATGGGCCGGTATGGGCCACAAAACGAAACGCAGAGTAAAAAGGGCCATTGAGTTAGTCCGGCCCCTAAGTGCCTGTTGGTTATCTCGGTCGTAGAGAGCACTATGGTTAGTTCGGTCGACAAGTTGCCATACTCAGGAGCTTAGACCGGTCAGGGCATAAGCACAGCTAGTTCGGTCGAACCTAGCTAGATGTTAGCACGGTCCAAGCAACACCATAGCTAGCAAGGTTTGAACAGGAAGAGCCAAGGATTAAAGGAGCAAAGGGCATAACCGAACTAACGATAGTTCGGTCTACTCTATGGCTCAGCTTGACCATGTTTATTTCGGTCTATTGGTAGTTCGGTCATGGTAAAACCATCTCACTTGGTTTAAGCAGTGGGGGGGGGGGTGTTGAAGGATAAGCATTATCCTTCAGGAATATGAATCCTAGGAGGACTCTGCATAGAGGAGTAAAAGTCCTTCTAGGATTGTGCCACACGGAACCTATAAAATTTCACAAACATCACCTATGGAGAGGTAACACAACTTTGTTTTTTGAATACACAGAGCTTTTGTCTATTTGTCAAGCTTACTGACTTAGGCATCGGAGAGGTTTCCGGCACACACCCGCCGGCTAGCTCACGTTTTTGTTTTCAGGTGATAAAGCGACGTCGTACAGAGGAACGCAGACTTGATCAACAGGATTATACGAGAAGGTTTATTTCTTTCCTGTACAATTGGCGCCGTCTGTGGGAATTTCAGACAAGAACAAACCTCTTGATCAAGCTTTTCCTCTTGAGAATCAATGGCGCACAACGAAGAATTACCACAGTCCGCCATTGACGGACAAACTCTAGAAGGGGGTGCGAGGCGCGAAGGTCTACCACTTATCCCTCCTATAGGGGATTTGGAGCCACAAAGACAGAATCCTAGGAGGGATACAAGAGGGAGAAGGCGGACTAACAAACCTCTTGATCATGTTTTATGGGCTTATCGCACCACACCTCGACGATCAACAGGAGAAACACCATTCTCCTTAGCCTATGGTATGGAGGCAGTAATCCACTGGAAGTTGGCCTCCCCATGATTCGAAGCGAGAATTTTGATCCAGACTTGAATGGCGAGGCCATAACATTGGAGCTCGACCTTGCAGAGGAAAGAAGAGAAAAAGCACTGGTTCACATTGCCTCATACCAACAAGAGTTATCCAAGAAATACAACAAGATAGTTCATCTAAGACAATTCAAGATCGGAGATTGGGTACAGCGCAAAGTGATGGGAAACACCCTGGTTCCCGGAGATGGCAAGTTAGGGCCTAATTGGGAAGGACCTTATAAAGTGGTTGGATTGGTAGGCAAAGGGGCATACCGCTTAGAAGATGAGGACGGCAAGACAATTCCCAGGCCATGGAATACTGCCAATCTCAAGTTATTTTATTTTTAGCGTTTTTTTTTTAAGTACGTGTAATTTTTTCCCTCTCTCAATAAAACAAGTAGTTTTCTTTTCGGTTAGACGTCTTCTTCATTTGTTTTAGTAAATTTGTGAGTTAGGGGCATGTAAAACATTTTATTCTAAGTTGGCTAGAAAAACTAACTTAGAGGTTGGCTGGATTAAACCAACACCCCTCCGAAGCCTAGGATAAGGATCCAGGCTGCAGGACGTTTGGTCGGAATAACCAAACATTTTATTCTAAGTTGGATAGAAAAACTAACTTAGAGGTTGGCTGGATTAAACCAACACCCCTCCTAAGCCCAGGATAAGGATCCAGGCTGTAGGACGTTTGGTCGCAATAACCAAACATTTTATTCTAAGTTGGCTAGAAAAACTAACTTAGTGGTTGGCTGGATTAAACCAACTCTTTGTACTCTTCAGCCGAAGTAAGGGTATGGCTGAAGAGTGGTTGGCTGGATTAAACCAACTCTTTGTACTCTTCAGCCGAAGTAAGGGTATCGCTGCAGAGTGGTTGGCTGGATTAAACCACTCTCTTTACTCTTCAGCCGAAGTAAATATGTCGGCTGAAGAGTGGTTGGCTAGATTAAACCAACTCTTGTTACTCTTCAGCCAAAGTAAGTATGTCGGCTAAAGAATGGCTGGATTAAACCAACTCTTAGTACTCTTCAGCCGAAATAAGTATATCGGCTAAAAGAGTGGTTGGCTAGTAAGCCTACTCAGATTGCCAAAAAATATTCCAAATTGCAGTTAGAAAACAAGCATTCAAACCGAGATCACAGTCGAACAAACGAGTTCATTGTAAAATTCATTATAAGTGCAAGCATACAAATCAAAAACCGGAATAAGAGTTGAGCACAAAAGAAGATTTTAATTGAAGTAAAAAACAGGTACACAGGAGGGGCCGCAGCCCGGTTACAAGTCCAAGAAAGAAAAAAATTACTGAATTAGTTAAAAAGATCTTCGAGATCAGCTTCAATATCAACACCGACTCCGGTTTCAGAGGTTAGAGCAGTCTCGGTTGGAAGCCGGGTCTCTGTTGGAAGCACGTTTTCGGTCGTCAAGTCCTCAACCACTGGCTCCAACCGAGCTGATTGATCATTGGCAGGTGCATTAACAACCGGAGTCTCAGTTTGCTCATCTTCTTCTCCATCATCAGATGCTTCGAGAAATTGCTTCTGGAGGTCGGCAGCATACTCCGCCAGTGAGGCCGGAATGAAATACTGTGGAGCATTGTAGACCTCGGTGTCGGGCCCATAACCGAGCTGCTCCACAGCACCCCTCCAGCCGCATTTAAAGAATAAGTCCTTCGCTGCCTCACATTGTGGAATGTAAAGGGCCTCCGCCTCCTTGAAACCTTCGGCGTTGGCACCTTCCACCTTCTCTTTTAGTTCGGTGATTGCGGCGTCCTTTTTCCCTTCAAGCTTGACTAGCTCACGAAGGTACTTGTCTTTCATCACGGTTAACGCCTTCTGTTTGTCAGCTTCAGCCGAGGTAACTAGTCCGGTTAGACGAGCTAACTCAGCCTCTAGCACGGTCATTTTTTGGTAGGACTCTTTTAGTTCGGCGGTCTTGGCTTCGGCTTCTGCCATGGCCTGCCTCGCTGTCTTCCTGAGCTCCAGCACCTTTTGATGGGCAATTTGGCTCTTTTGGAGAGACTGAAACGAATGGAAAGAAATCAATGACAAAATCAAACTGAAAGACTGTAAAATTTGAGAGACAAGAGGGGCATCTTACCAGGATCATAGATTTGGTGGCCGATCGGATGGCCCTTAGCTGGGTTAGATTCTGGTGGTGTTCCATGTCTGCTGGAAGGCAAACACTCTTGGCAAGGTTGAATGCCATCAAGTGATCCTTCTCAGCAACCAACGAATCGGTCTCCTGAATATCTCGGTTCTGAAACTTGAGCTTGGGTGCCCACCTAGAGGTAGCTCGATCAGAAGGCTCGGGTTGTGGACTCGGTGGGTGGCTCGGTGGAAGGGTGGTTTCGTCTTCATCCGCTAGACGCTGCTCGGTTGGGGTAGTCCGGGCGCGCTTGGATGGGCGTAATGAAGAAGGCTGTTGAGAAGGAAGGGCCACGACGGTCTGTTGCGTTTGGAGTGGTGGCGTTACTTCAGGTCTGTTGGTTTCGGTCAGAAGAGCCCTCACTCTGTTTCTTTTCGCCATCTCTTGTTCGGCTATAAGAGGGATCAGGTTAATCTGGGGCAAGGTTGGGTCCGGTTCAGGGGCGTCCTCTAGAAGAAAGTTAGTCACTCTGACTTTCCGGCGGCCGCTGTATCTATATGTCGGTTCAAAATTTAGAAGCTTGGCCCAACTTCTCTCTGGGTGTCGCAGTGCGGCGCGGAGTACGCCTAGGTTGGGGTGGCTATATAGTGAGTGAAGATGGGCTGAATCTGCATAAAGAAAATAACTGTTAGTTCGGTTCAAGTGCAGGTAACCGATATAAAGAGAAGCATGAAAAGTGACCGAAGTAAAGTATACCGGGGATTCCTTTATTCCAATTTATACTTCGGCCTGGGATCTGGGCTTGGTGGTCTTCAAAACTCCCAGATACCCAGAAAAAATCGTCATCATTTAAGTCTTTATTCGGCGTATCTTTTATTATTTTTTCTCTGCGGCGGCGTATCCTAAGGTAGTAGACCCAGCCGTCATCTTTGGACCCAATGGAGTATTGGTGGAATATTTCAGCTAGACCGAGGTTAAGACCGGCTTGGCGGTTCAGTTCGGCTATACCCATTATTATACGGTAAGAATTGGTGGATAGCTGGGTTGGGCATATTCTGGTTTGCCTAAGGAATTCACAGATTAAGGGTTGGACTGGAAATCTTAGTCCCGTTTCTATTATTGAAAGAAGGGTAAAAGGCACAAAGCCTTCATTCCCCCATGGTATGGCACCTTCTTTAGCTAGGGTAAGGTGGACATCGTCAGGAATGTTATAGTCCTTTCGGAATTCGGCTAGACCACCTGGTGTCTCTACTAAGAATCTATACTTCCCCATTTATTTTATAAAGTTATAAATAAGTTAGTTCGGTCGAAAAATTATGCTCAGTAGCTCGGTTGAGCGCGCAGAGGAGTGCCTGGGCAACCTAAGTCTGCAAAGTGGAAAACAGAGGTGTTAAGCACAGATCGTTGACTGTGCTACAAAATCAAAGCAAGATAAAAGAAGCCCTACTTCGGCTATGTGGGATGCTACAGGTTCTATCTCGGTTTCAACAAGATGCTTGGTAGCTCGGATTAAGCAGGGGGTTCGTTAGATCGATTAGTGTATTATGGTTATCTTGGTTTGAACTACGGTTGTTACCTCGGTCGAGCCTCTAGGATCAGCTTTCTTAGTTCGGTTCAAAACTAAGGAAGCTGGTCTAGCCCCCAAGGACCTAGCTCGGTCAAAGGCTAAGGTTTCCAGTATACTAAGTTCAGACTTAGTTCGGTTTGTTATTTCGGCTAAGGTAAACCAAGCGCTGGTTTGACAACCAAGCGATGGTGTGACAACGTGAAGTGTTATTTCGGTTGACAATCTGCCTAGATTCGACATCAACTACGAACAACTTTCTAGTCCGATTGCATCATAATTTTGGATCAAAAATCAGTGTTTCTCAGGATATTGTGTGTGTTCAAATGTTCTTATTGCTCAAGTTTTTCCAGAAGTGGACAAAGCAAGAACTAGTGGTATGAAAGTGTTTTCAAAAAAAGAAAAAAACACAGAAAAGTATACTATGGATTAAACGAAAGCAAAAACAAAAATAGAGAACAGATTTATGATGTTTACCTGATAGAGATCCAAGAGGCAAGAAAATGGAAGCAACGGCAGCAATAAAAGGACACAAGCTTCACAGTGCTGAGAATGGGAGTTTTCAGAGGCTTGCAAGAGAGAGGAAGGAGATGAGTAGTGTGAGAGTAATTCAAAGACGAAAGGTTTTTGTTTTGGTGAAACGACCTAAAGGCGGGAACTGTTCAAAAATTGCGATGTACGAGGGCGGCGTGACAGCTGCGATAGACTAATAAGAGCGCGCCACGTGTCATTGGAATAAGAAGCGTTTCAACTGCTGTGATTGAAGAGACGTCGTGACCGGACAAAGCAGAGCCCGGTGTGCAATTAGCTCGGCTGGATAGGCTGAAGAGTTTCAGCTCGGCTAGAAAGGCTAAAAGGATTTTTTTAGCTCGGCTGGAAAGGCTTTAAAAAAGTTTTTTAGCTCGGTTGTTAGTTCGGCTGGTAGAAAGTAATCCCTATCATGCTATGCAGATGGAATTAAGGGGCAATTGAGAGGGTAATTTATATGCAAATTGGGCCGAGCTGCACAATGGGCCGGTATGGGCCACAAAACGAAACGCTGAGTAAAAAGGGCCATTGAGTTAGTCCGGCCCCTAAGTACCTGTTGGTTATCTCGGTCGTAGAGAGCACTATGGTTAGTTCGGTTGACAAGTTGCCATACTCAGGAGCTTAGACCGGTCAGGGCATAAGCACAGCTAGTTCGGTCGAGCCTAGCTAGATGTTAGCACGGTCCAAGCAACACCATAGCTAGCAAGGTTTGAACAGGAAGAGCCAAGGATTAAAGGAGCAAAGGGCAGAACCGAACTAACGATAGTTCGGTCTACTCTATGGCTCAGCCTGACCATGTTTATTTCGGTCTATTGGTAGTTCGGTCATGGTAAAACCATCTCACTTGGTTTAAGCAGTGAGGGGGGTGTTGAAGGATAAGCATTATCCTTCAGGAATATGAATCCTAGGAGGACTCTGCATAGAGGAGTAAAAGTCCTTCCAGGATTGTGCCACATGGAACCTATAAAAGTTCACAAACATCACCTATGGAGAGGTAACACAATTTTGTTTTCTGAATACACAGAGCTTTTGTCTATTTGTCAAGCTTACTGACTTAGGCATCGGAGAGGTTTCCGGCACACACCCGCCGGCTAGCTCACGTTTGTGTTTTCAGGTGATAAAGCGACGTCGTACAGAGGAACGCAGACTTAATCAACAGGATTATACGAGAAGGTTTATTTCTTTCCCGTACAGGGTACATATGGTATGTATAGGGTGCGCACCATAGGATTTTCCATATGTAAATACTTTGTAAAGCTATTGCTAAATTACATTGGAGAAATTGCGTTTTAGTGAAGCAGTAGAGAAATAAATTTACTTTTATGATGGTGCAAGTCTTATGTATGTATGATTCAAGTTCTTTTCTGTTTTTGTATAAATCTTCTGTGTGTGTTGGAATTGCACTAAAAAAATTCAACTGTATTGTAATTAATCTATAACTGTCCCGCCGATTTATAACTTTTTTTTTTATTATAATTCCCTTATGTTGGGTTTGGTTTAAAGATTTGGATTGAGATTTGAAAAGAAAAAAAAAAAATTAAGTGAAATGTAATTATATTTATAATTACATTTCACTTACATTTGACACAACTTTTTCATTTTCATTTTCTAATTCCTCCTCAAATTTCATGAACAAAACACAATAAATAATTAGGATTTGGGGTGGTTACTATGCCCTGCGCTAGGACACAACAGCCATTATTGTGCAGTCAAATAGGCCTATTTTGAGGTCTATTTTGATGATCTAAACCATTCATATTTTAGAGTATATCGAGTAGAATATACTTGTAAAAAATTAAGTTAATCGGATACCGTTAACCCTTTCATCCACTCACATTTGTATCTATAAAAATAAATGACAATTGTGATTTAAAGTATTAAAATGATTACAAATGTAAGTAGATGAACAAGTTAAGGATATCCAATTAATTTTATTTTTTTAAGTTATATTTTATTTAATATATTATAAAATATGAACAATTCAAATTATCAAAATGAGACCATCTGATTGTACAACAATGACTGGGCACAGCCACCCAAAATCCAATAAATTATGCTTCTAGTTGCTTTAGATAAGTTAAATGTAGTGTCCACCTTTTCTTTTTCTCTTCGGACGTTGACGAAGACCAGTGCTAAATTTTAACCATTGATTGTTTTGTTGCAAATGAGCATTCATAGCAGACAGTTCACTACTTTTTAGTGTGCCCCATGCTGTTGTGAAATAAATTTGGATGATCACATTTATTGTGGTTGATGGACGTAGTTGGAGTTAGCTGAAACTTAGGAGTTTTTAGAAAAATAGGTGGAACGGATAAATCGATCTAATTTAATTTAGATTGTTGGTTTGGTTTTATTTCTATTAGTTTCGATTTTGAATTTGATTTTGAAAATAGTAAAACTGTTCAAATTAGTTCGGTTTTCAATTCTAAAGCTTTGGTTACATGTTAAGTTTTTATAATTGGTAATCTCTTTTGACAAAACACTTTTCAGTAGTGAGACTATGAGAGTTTAGATGTGAATCCAACTCGAATTATGCTTATATGGAAGAGTTTGCACAGACATTGCATCCCTTGTTTGCCACTTTGCTGACTATCTACGGACAGCACCTTGGTGGGGTTAAGGAGCAGTGTCCCAGAAACAAAAGGAAGTGAAAGCTGTTTGACCGCTTGAACGGTCATTTGTGCGCTCAAGCAGTGATATGGTACATCCAATATTTCTGTCTGCAAGCTGAACTTTTAGAAAACAAGTTTTATCGCTCGAGCGGGGGATGTTGTGCTCGAGCGGTTGGCCTATATATTTTTGGACCGCCTTTACTCACACTGCTCGATAGGTGAAGTGTGCGCTTGAGCAGTCTTTGTGACTCTGTTTTTTATAAAGTGCGCCGTTTTCTTGTTTTAAGGTTTAACCTATTCATATTCTTGGAGAGGAAGAGAAAACAAAGTGTTTTATATTGGAGAGTGTTTTATATGAGTTTCCTTGGTGTAAAAAAGGTGATCGATTAATTAACTAACTAAAGATTGTTACAAATCAATCGTAGTTCTTATTGTTTCGTTTATAAGAGAGAGAGAGAGAGAGAGAGAGAGAGAGAGAGATTCTTTAGTGGATTCCGAGAAACTTAGGTCTGAAGCTTTGGTGGATTCCGGAGTGCCTCATCGTCATCGATTCGACATCGGCGGTATGGATTCAACGTTAAGCAAGACAATTCCAACGTGAAGATGGTAGTGGAAGAGGCACATTTGTAATTCTAAAAAGTTATTCTTAATTGGTGCCTTAAGAGTATATGTCAAGGGGGAAACTCAATGCATTTGTTATGTATTTATGTGGGGTATATTACGTATTTTTGTGATAAATGTTATATAATTTTTTGGTAGAATTATGATAATTTATGGTTCATAAATAAAATTACACATTTTTATGGTGATGTTATACATTTTTTTATCCAAACATTTTCTGGTCAAAAAATTTTATAATTATTGAATCGATTTAAATTTTTTTTTTATGAATAATATATATGAAAAGTCTTAAATAATAAATTGTTATGAAAGTAGAGAGACTGTATATTGAATTGTATTGAATGAATTACAAAAAGCCTGTATTTATAGGCTGAGAAGAAACCTAGATAAGTGTAAAAAAGAAGATAGAGATACATCACAGATAGGTATAGAAAACGAGATGAGATACATCTACAATACAGATAGATAAATATAGAATAATATATATATATCTAACACCCCCCCCCCCCTCCTTCTCCCTCTCAAGCTCAAGGTGGTAAGTCAGATATCAACTTGAGCTTGGAGAGGAGATCAGAAAAGCGTCCTGGAAGAGGAGCTTTGGTGAAAAGGTCGGCAGTCTGATCAGCAGAGGTAACAAAGAGAAGACGAACATGGCCACTAGTAACATGCTGTCGTATGAAGTGGCAATCGATATCAATATGCTTGGTGAGATCATGGAAGACATCATTATGTGCAATCTGAATAGCACTTTGATTGTCACAATAAAGATTGGTGGCAGCAGAATGAGAAACACCCATGTCAGAAAGAAGCCAACGAAGCCACACAAGCTCTTGAGTAGTGTCAGCAAGAGCACGATACTCAGCCTTGGTACTAGAACAAGCAACAAGGGTTTGCTTCTTGCTACGCCAAGAAATGAGAGAGTTGCCCAAGAAGAAGCAGAACGCAGTAGTGAAATGACAATCAGTAAGATCCCCTGCCTAATTGGCATCAGAAAAGGCATGCAGCTATAGAGAAGAGTGAGGGGAGTAGTGAAGACCATGAAATAGAGTTCCTTTGAGATAGCGCAAAATGCGAACCAGAGCAGTATAGTGTGAAGAGCGAGGAGTAGTCATAAATTGACTGACAATGTGAACAACATAAGCAATAACTGGACGAGTAACTGTGAGGTAGACAAGACTACCAACTAGCTGACGATATAAAGTGGCATCAGTCAATAGGGGGCCGTCAAGAGGTGTAAGATGAGTCTGAGGATCAACTGGAGTAATGACAATCTTGTAATTGGTAAGGCTAGCACAAGCCAAGAGATCAAAAGTATACTTTGCCTGGGTAAGAAAATAACCAGAGGAATCTTGAGAAATTTCCAAGCCAAGGAAGTAGCTAAGTGAACCCAAATCTTTCATCTCAAATTGGTGATGGAGAAACTGTTTGAGACTAGAAATACCCACTGTGTCATCTCCAGTGATAATCATATCATCCACATAGAGGAAAAGGAGAATAGTACCGTGCTCTGTCTTACTGATAAACAAGGTAGAATCATGGGCACTGGAAGAAAAACCAAAGTCACGAATGGTAGAGCTGAACTTGGCAAACCAGGCATGCGGAGCTTGTTTCAAACCATACAAAGCACGGTGGAGTTTGCAAACCTTGTTTGATGAAACAGAAGAACCAGGAGGCGGTTGCATATAAACTTCCTTAGTGAGATCACCATTGAGAAATGCATTCTTGACATCCATTTGATAAAGACTCCAGTGGGGAGCAGCAGCAACGGCAAGTAAGCTGCGAACTGAAGTAAGACGAGCAACAGGAGCAAATGTTTTCTCATAGTCAATCCCATATTCTTGACTAAATCCTCGGGCGATAAGACGTGCTTTGTAACGTTCAATGGAACCATCAGAATGAGTTTTCATCTTGTAAACCCATTTGCAACTAACAGTACGCTTTCCAGGAGGAAGATCAACCACATCCCAGGTATGAGTTTGATCGAAAGCCTGTAGTTCATCAGTCATAGCTTGTTGCCAAAGAGGGTTAGAAGAAGCTTCTCAATAAGAAGTAGGTTCGTGAGAGCAAAAGGTAGTGGAACCATAATATAATCACGGAGAAGAACGAAGGTTGTCTTACCCATATAGAATGACACTCAGGTAGAGGAGAAACCTCAGTAGAAGTAGGTTCCGGGGAAACCTCCATCGGATCTGGAGAAGGCGTAGGGCCATCAGCAGATACAGGATCCTCAGGATGGACGATAGGCATAGGCGGCTATGGAAGCATGGGGCCAGAATCTGTATCAAACTCATCAGAAAATAGATCTATAGAAATATCAGTGAAGACCGGTGAGTGGGTGGACTGTGGTAGGTGAAACTTGGAAGAGTGGAGAACATTTTGTGTTCCCAAAAGACCACATGATGGGAAATACGAAGACGCTTGGAGATAAGATCCAAGCAACGATACCCTTTATGTTCTATATCATACCCCAGAAAACAACAAGGACGAGAACAAGGTTCTAGTTTAGTGTGTTCATGAGGCTGAAGGAGAACAAAACAAGCAGAACCAAAAACTTTAAGAGTGGTATAATCAGGAGGAGAACCATACAAGCGCTCGTAAGGAGAAGTGTTAGCTATTATAGGGGTAGGGACTCAATTGATGGTGTGGATGGCAGTAAGGGCAGCTTCTCCCAAAATTTTTTAGGACAAGAAGAAGAGAGGAGAAGAGCCCGAGTAGTGTCTAGAATATGACGGTGCTTTTTTTCGGCTCGTCCATTTTGCTGGGAAGTGCCTGCACAAGATCAATGAGAGAGAGTACCACGAGCCCGAAGAAAAGAAAGAAAATCAGAATTCAAGTACTCCTTAGCATTATCAGAACGAAAAAGCATAATAGTACGAGAAAACTGAGCGCGGACCATAGCAGAGAAATCATAGTAAATCTATTTAAGTTCAGAGCGATTTTTTAGAAGAAAAATCCAAGTATTACGAGAAAAATCATCAACAAAAATCACAAAATACCTAGACCCTCCCATGGTAGGTGTGGGGGAAGGTCCCCAAATATTTGAATGCACAAGATCAAAAGGAGCAGTAGAAATAGAATTACTTTTATTAAAAGGTAAGGCAGGTTGTTTAGCAATTTGACAAGATAAACAATCGACATCTTTAAGACGAACACGACCTAACTGACCACTAGAAACTAAATTTTTCAAATGACTAAAAGAGACATGTCCCAAGCAACAATGCCAAAGATGAAAAGAAGACATAGTAGATAATTTGTGCGGACTGCAAAGATGGATAAGTTTGAACAGACGTCCATGCTTATGGCCTATCCCAAGGATCTATCTCGTCTGAGGGTCCTACACCAAACAACCATTAGTAGAGAAGGTAATAGTTAGACCAAGTTCACAGAACTGACCAATAGAGATAAGGTTCATTTTAAGAGAAAGACTATGGTAAGCATCAAAAAGAGACACGGTGGAAGTAGAGATTTGGCCAATATGACTAACAGGCATATGAAAACCATCAACAATGTGTATAGTGGGAGCAGAAGAAGATGATGACAAAGAAGAAAATGGAGTGGAGTCAAAAGTCATGTGATTACAGCATGCAAAATCAAAATACTAGGAAGAGTTACCTGAGGTTACTGAAAGAGCAGTAGAGGGAGAAGTACCAGATTTGTTGAGCACCTGGTGGATAATGGACTCAACATCAACCATAGAGAAGGAAGTAACAGAGGAACCCTTAGAGGCAACAGTAGCAGAGCGAGAACCGTGGCCAGATTTGGACTGAGACCCAGAACGAGAAGCCCCTTTCTTAGATGAAGTAGTGGAGGGAGCTCGAGGACAATTGCTTTGGAGATGGCCTGGAGAAGTCTTGTAACAAGTCAAGCATTCACGAACCTGGCAGTAAACAAGAGAATGATTGGTTGGAAGGCCTCAGTTGCGATAATAACTACCTATGATTGGCTGTGAAGATAAGGAACTCTGAGAAGATGGCGTAGCAAGAACAGAATCCATGTCTTGAGTTACGAGACTCCCAAAACGAGTCTCCTCTGATAGGAGCTCAGTAATGGCTTGCTCTAAAGTAGGCAAGGGCAAACGATGGAGCAAAGAAGCATGCACGGGCTCAAAAGTGCTATGAAGAGCCATAAGAAATTGTAATAGTTGCTGATGATTCCAATAAGTAATAAATAGCTGTGCATCATCAGAATGAGCCCATGGAGGTTCAGAAAAGAGCGAGCTGGTCCCAAACATACGACATTTGGGATAAGAAGTCATTGAGAGACTGACCGGGTGCCTGGTGCATGTGATGAAAAGTCTGCAACAGTTGATACTGATGAGCATGTCTAGTGGTCTGATAACGTTCCTTCAAGAAATCCCAAATTGCTTTGGTAGGAGAGGCAAGGGAGTCATCATCCTGAAAACGTCCAAATTGAAGGTTGATGGAAGGAACTGAGGTAGCCCGGAACCATGTGATAATTTGATAATTCTTACTTTCCCATTCATCAAGACGGTCATCGAATGCAGAGTCTGTCTCATCCTCCTTTTAGTTGGGTTTGGGAAGAGCAGCAGTAATGATCCGCCAAAGACGTTTGCCTTTGATGAAACACGAGAGAGCTTGAGCCCAACTAACATAATTGGACCCATCAAGGATAACAGAAACAGATTGGATATTCTCTGTACGATAATGGAGGTCACCAACAGATTCAGAAGGCTGAAAAACCTTAGGGACAGGTAGGGCTGATGTCAACACTGTGGTTGTGATGATGTCAACAGCAAGGCAATGGCGGAGTAGGGCTGATGTCAACAGCTGAAGAATAGGGAAAATGGCTGAGAGAAGCCGACCGGAAGCCAAGGGAAGGCGGCTGATGCAGAAGTCGATGGGCAAGCTGACGTCAGATCGGTTGAGGCACTAGGGTGGAAGCCTATGGCAGCTGATGCGAAAGTCGATGGTGGTTGATGCAGAAGCCGATAAGCAAGCCGACATCGGATCGGCTGTGGCGCTAGCGCGGAAGGATGGCTGATGCGGAAGCCGATGGAAGCCAGCTGAGACAACGCGTGTGGAAGCGTACTATAGAGGCGGCGTCAATCGACGCGCTGGGCTTTGGGAGGCGCGTGCGATTTCCGCTGGAGGTGAATCTGATGGCGTTGGCTTCGTCGTGAAGAGACGAAGAGGTGGGTATAGTCCAAACGTTGAAAGAGGAATGGACGAGATACATAGAAACCAGCAGAACCTGACAGAGGGCAAAAGCAATCTACCAAAAAAAAATGTGAGGGAAGAAAAAAATGTTAGGAGAGAACCCTAGGCTTTAATACCATGTTATGAAAGTAGAGAGACTGTATATTGAATTGTATTGAATGAATTACAAGAAACCTGTATTTATAGACTGAAAAGAAACCTAGATAAATGTAGAAAAGAAGATAGAGATACATCAAAGATAGGTATAGAAAAGGAGATGAGATACATCTACAATACAGATAGATAAATATAGAATAATAATATATATCTAACAATATAATGTTTTTTTTTAAAAAAAAAATCATTAAATAAAAAAAATATTAAGGGTGTGTTTGGTAACGTTTATGTTTTCAGTTTATATTTACAAAAAATTTATAAACTGGTTTTTATTTATTTATTGTTTATTTTTAGAAAAACATAAACTACAAACGCGTTTGGTAATTGACAAAAGTTTTAAAAAATTTAAAATATAAAAAAGAGTGAGAAATGGCAAGTGGTGGCAAGTGGCGACGGAAGACGGTGGTGGAAAGTGGTGACGGTGGGTAGCGGGTGGTGTGGGTGGTGGCGGGTGGGTGGGTGGGTGGGTGATGGTGGCGGGTGGTGGGTGGTAGCGAGTGGGTGGTGGTGGTGGTGGTGGCGAGTGGTGGCAGGTGGGTGGCGGATGGCTGGTAGTAGTGGGTGGTGGGGTGGGGGATGGTGACGGTGGCAGGTGGTGGGTGGTAGCGAGTGGGTGGTGGTAGCGGTGGTGGCAGGTGGTGGTCGCAGGTGGGTGCCCGATGGTGGGTGGTGGCGGGTGGGTGGTAGTGGCGAGTAGGTAGCGGGTGGTGATGGTGGGTGGGTGGGTGGTAGGTTGGTGACGGTGGCGGGTAGTAGCGAGTGGGTGGTGATGGTGGTGGTAGCGGATGGGTGGGTGACGGTGGCGGGTGGTAGGTGGTAGCGGGTAGCGAGTGGGTGGTGGTGGTGGTGGCGGTAGGTGGGTGGCGGGTAGGTGGTGGTGAGTGGTGGGTGGTGGTGGTAGTAGCGGTGGTTGGTGGTGGTGGGTGGCAGGTGGTGGATAATGGTGGCAAGTAGGTGGCGGGTGGTGGTGGCGGGCGGTGGATGGTAGTGGCGGGTGGTGGTGGTGGCGGGTAGATGGCAAGTGGGTGGTGGTGGTGGTGGTAGCGAGGGGTGGGTAGTGGTGGCGAGTTAGTGGTAGGTAGGTGGCGGGTGGTGGGTAGTGGTGACAGGTGGATGGCGAGTGGTGGTGGCAGGTGGTGGTGGGGGTGGGGGGTGGGTGGTGGGTGGTGGTGGAGGAAGATGGTGGTGGAAAATGGTAGCGGGTAGTGACCAGTGTTGGGTGGTAAAAAAAAAAAACTGAAAACTCAAAATGGAAACACATTTTTTGTGTTTTCATTTTTTGGCTAAATTTATAAATTGAGACTACTGATTTATAAATCAAAAAATTTTCCAAACAAGTTTTTATTTGAGTTTTTAAAATTTTTGTAAATATAAACAGAAAACTGAAAACTTAAGTGTTATCAAACGGCATCTAAGAAATCACTAAAAAAACCAACTCCAAATGCCCACGACCACAGATTATATCAAATACTAAATAATAGCGTTAAACTTTAGTTATAAGAGTTTTTTTTGGTTCTTATGCATCCCTAATGCTTCTGTATCCCAAGATCTTATGGAAATCAATCTTATGGATCATAGTATGCTTAACATCTGCTTCTACAATCAACATTTAAAAGAAGTAACAATTTATTATTTAAATCACAGTTTTGTTCACCAGACTTGATATGATATATTTATCAGGTTGCCCAATGGTATTGATAGAAAATGAGATCAGGGAAATTGCCCAACAGTTAGACTACCATATTATCCTCAAAAACGTACAGCAGACACTGTTGTAAGCCAAAATGACGATTCATGCCTTTCCTGTGGAAAGGGGAGCTGCTATTGCCATTCAAAACGACTACGTTCTTTCCTTTTACAAACCCTCCGCAAGGCCAAAATTATGATAAATTTTTGTATGCATATAGGGTACCAATTGACATGCTTATTTGGTGCCCTCACCAATCAATACTCAACATAATGGTCGGCCTCATCGTGCCAAGTGGTCTTAGACCAAACTCCTGTTTAGCCCACTTCGGAGTGGGCAACTAATCTTAGACTGGACCTCCGCTCGGCCCACTTCGAAGCGTGACTAGTCTTCGACCATCCCTTTGCTCGGCTTTGCTGCTGGCTTGGTCCGCTTTGTAGTTGTTTGTAGGGTTATGTTTGTGCCTAGCTTTACAATTAGGAGTGTGTATATAGGTGGCCGTTGAATTATATAAATTACCAATTAGTTATATAGTTCAATTAGTGGTATATAAGCTAATTATAAAAAAAAAAATTCTTAAACTAGAGTTAGAACATTTGGCTAGTGGCTAGATCTCCTACACCCCACTAAAAATGAAGTGTTCAACTTTTGATTCAAGCACAACTTCCCTTATCTAAAGGAGGACATTCAATGTACTAAAATTTTCTTTTGAAATGCGGATTTCAATTGCAATAGATGCACATAATAATAATGATAATAATAAGGGCAGATTACAAAAAAAAAAACCCCAGGATTTAGCGTATTTTTCACATTAAATCCCAACATTTTCATTTTAACAATTTAAACCTTGAATTTTTAACCGTGTTCCAATGTTGACCCTCCGTCTGTTTCTGTTTGTATCTATTAATTTTTCACACTTACTTGATACACGTGTCACTTTTTGATTTGTCCATAATTATTATAATCATTTTATTTCTAAATTATTTTTTTTTTCCTATCAGCTCTCTAGCTCTCTCTCTCTCTCTAGTCTCTTTCCAGCTTATACTTTCTCTCTCTCTCTCTCTCTCTCTCTCTCTCTCTCTCTCTCTCTCTCTCTTGCAAATCCATTTCTAACCTATACATACACACAAGTATGCATGGAAAAACAAGCCAGAACCAACTTCCAAAAATATATACCAAAATGAGACACAAACCGCCCACAAAATAAAATAATTCTAAATAAAACACAACCACAATGTATGCACAAAACCTGACATAACATGCTAAAACAAAATAAATGAATATCCTAAAGGTCCATGCAATTGAATCCCTGCTACGCCATGAGTCCATTCTAAGTCCTTCTAACACCTAGAAATGATAAACAACTAAGTCAGCTGATAGCTCAGTGAGTAGCAACATGAATACTAAATACAGTTTTGAAAACAGGGTTCAATTCCAAAATAAGATATGTATCACAGAAACTAGATTGGCATACCGTTTCGATAAAGATAATCTGTTTTTAAAAAAAAAGGTTCCACAGTTCAATAGTTAAAAATACTCATGTCTCTCAAGATAATTTTTTGGATATCAAGAATAACAAGTAACATGCCACAAAGTTCTCAAGACAATAAGCCCGTTGGATCCAATATCGAACCAAGAGTCATACTCGGGGTAGCAACCCCGGCCTTTTCTCTAAGACGATCCGATTGAAGGTCACCTAGCCTAGCCTAGGTCTTTTCCTTACAATCATTGAGCACTAGAGTCATCATGGCCCAACCCGGATCTGTTCCCTAGTGACCAGAGTCACCACACACAGAAAAATAATTTCCCGGACTAAAATATATAGATGGTCCTGATAATCAATACAACTCAGTTTCGCAAAACATTGTAGTTCACCATTATAAACATGAGACTGTAACAAATAGTTTACAATATGCCAAGTTTACACATGTTTCAAGAATAATTTAATTCCATTCATAATATAATAATTTATCAAACCAGTTTAGTTTTGAAACAACAATTTAATTTTCCAACAATTCAAGATAGGGGAACATTTGTAAAAATATGTAATATGCAACTACTCACCTGAAAACGGAATAATATAATCCTCGAATAGAGTATAAAAGTCCAACTAGTACCCTGAACCAAGTATGAAAACTACACGTCAGTCCTAATTTAAAAATATGAAAGAATAAGAACTAAGTAACCCCAAACTAAAGCGCCCTAACACAGCTCAACCCCACTCACCATTACTTTTAAATAATACCTAAGTTCATGTTCTTCAAGGTCTCAAATTACTCATGATATGGGTTCAGATCGAAACTTAATTAAAAGTAATTTTAAGATAAAACAAGATTTTAAACAAGTTTGCCCAATCTATTTGCTAACTTTGAAAATTACAAAACCCACTCCGCGCTGTTCGAAAAATTCCAAAACCTTTCAAATATCAACTAATATATCCTAAGTTTCAAACACAATTGGTTTTACTTGATTTGCTTATCAAAATAATTATTTACAATTAATTATATCCAAACAGATTGTTTTCTGCAGCGCTTTAAAGAAATTAATGGCTCTTTTAGTATACATGAGCAATCAACGCAAGGCCAAAAATGTAAGAAACTAGACTCGTAACCGGTTCTAATGATGCTGATTTGATAATTTTCAGATTTATACCCAAAGAGAGCAACACTATCAAAGTTACTGTTTCACACCAATTTTCTGGAAGATTTGAACGCACCAGTTAATATAGATTCTGACTTCCAAAAATTATAAGAAAATTTTGGTATGCAATTCAATATTTAATTAATCTGCTGTAAAAAAAATTTCAATTCAAAATTCATCAGTTTGGTATGATTTCTCAATTTTTAAAGTTTGTGGTTCTGTATAAAATTTTTAAACTAACAATTACACCCATTCTTAACACACAATTTATTTCCTCAGGTTTCTTAACAGTGTATATATATACACAAAATACATACACCTACAACCTCTCAATCAATGAATTAAATAACAATAGAATAAGGATAAAGAACAAAGAAAGAAGAGAAGAAAACCTAAGAGGCAACATGGCACAACACACATAAAACTCTCCTTCTTGGCTACAACAATAATCTTGATGATTGAATCACCCCTCACTTTCCTTCATAAACCACGGCTGCTAGGGCTGCTAGTGTTGTGGAAAACAATTATAACAAGAGTTAGGGTTTTTGTTATCCTTATATACATAACCACCAATCCACTTAGTATTATTATCTAACATTATTATTATTATTATTTATTTTAATGGCAAATCTTGCCTCTAAATTAGAGATTTCCACCATAAATTTATTTTAAGATTAAAATTAATTAAAAGACCCTCCTATAACATTTAATTTGTACTTTAGGATTCACCATCAAAATATTTGAGATTGTAAAATTATTATTATTTGATTATTTACTTTATTTTTATATTCAGGTTCTCACATTGATGATCCAAAACCATGAGAACATTGTTCTTTGACCATTTGCAATTTCATTTCAGTTGAGAGATATACAAATGTTCATTTATTTTTTTTATTTTTTTATTTTTTATGGCATTGAATCCAATTCAAGATTTACTCCATCTTGATGATGGTTGAATGTGATTAGTATTATGGAATCTACTTCACCAACAACTAGTTATTATTCTATTCTAGAGTTCATGACTTCTTATCACAAATTATAATCCTAACAACACTATTGACAGGGTTGACCCTTGTAAGGTTCATCTTCTGCGACTATGCAATCTAGAGAGTTTCAAATGTACATAGTTTATATCAAATCCATAACGACTAAATTACCTCAAGTGCAACAGACTGTTTTTGTGTTTCAGACCTGTGATGCAGACAATTAGGCTCAAAATCAACGGCAAACGGAGAAAGTTTTTGTTATCACCCTCATTAGTAAGCCTATATGGATCCAACTATAAATATGAATCAGACCTGCCTGGAAAAGATCTCCTTGGATTTGATATTCTCCGTTAGAACCCTCGTAGTTTAAGTCAAAAACCACAAATCTCTTTTCTTGTACCTTAAAACCCAATCAAAGAAATTTCCTCGGTACCTAATACACTCCCAACTGCATAATCGTGTCTCCAGATTTATGTGTTTCAAGATTCTATCCACAGGTGTGCATTTGGGAGCAAGGTTCAAAAAGCACACTTCTTGTTTTTCGAGATCAAAAGTACAAATAAAAATAAATAATAAAAAAATAGAATTCAAGGGTATATTTTTCTCTCATTTTTCTTTGATTTTTCCCCTGTTAGGTTTTTGTAATTGGCAATCCTGTTTGACAAAACTCCTTTCAATTGTGATTTTATTCGCTCTTTTATTTCAGTGAGGATGTGAGTGTTTAGATGCAAATCTAAATCGAATTGTGCCTATGCAGAGGAGTTTGTGATCTTGAGCTTTACATGTTTGTCATTTCGTTGACTATGTATAGGAATCAAGCTGCTAAAAATGCAGTTGAAATTGTTTGACTGTTCGAGCAGTCATTTGTGTGCTCAAGTGAAAAAAATGATCATGTAGTATTTTTGCAGAGCATCTGAACTTCTAGAAAGCAAGTTTTACCGCTTGAGTGGTGAAGTGTGTGCTCAAGCGATCAGCCTATATGTTTTGCATCGCCTTTACTCACACCGCTCGAGTAGTGAAGTGTGTGCTTGAGCGATCTTCGCGATCCAATTTAGTATAAAGTGCGTTGTTTGCTATTTTTAAGGTGTAAGTCATCCAAATTCTGGGAGAAAAAAACCTACCAAGGTTTTCTATATTGGAGAGTATTTTTATGAGTGTTTCTTGATGATTTGAGAGTGATCAATGAATCTATGAACTTCATATTAACATCATTAATGGGTTTGTTTATTTTCTTTTATTCACAAAAGAGAGAGTTGTTCTTTGGTAGATTCCGGAGAATTTGGGTCAGAAGCTTTAATCAATTCTAGAGTGGCTCATCATTGTGGATTCGACATCTACGTTGTGGATTCAATGTTGGGTAAGACAATTCCGAGGTAAAGACAGTAGCGGAAGAGACACATCGGGATTGGTTCAATTCAGGTATAGATTTGCTAGAGAATTGAGGGTACACATGTGCAATTCCTTTTTGTTTTCTTAGTGGATTATTTTGTGGCTTCGGCCCGTGTTTTTTTTTTTTTATCACAATTGGAAGCGTTCCAATTGTGATTTTTTTTCACATTAAATCACTGTATCGATTTGTCTTTGATTGTTTGATTGGGATTATTATTCATTGTTTAAAATTAAAATATAATCACAAATTAATATCTCAGGGATTTTACATTTTTCACCCCCACTACAACAAAAAGTGTCTTTGGAGACGAAAACTAATGACGAAAATAAATTTTGTCACGAAAGACATACCTTTTAGTGAAGAAAATAATTTTTCGTCTCCAAATGTACCATTTTTAGAGACAAAAATAAAATTTCGTCACCAATCTGCATACATAATAAAAAAATTAGGTGACGAAATTATTTTTCGTCATTATTTATATTTTTTTGTCACTAAAGATTTTCCCGCTAATTTTTCGGATTGTGCCAAAATTTTCAGACTTTTGGTGAGAAAAAAATTGGTCACCAATAATAAAATTATTAATGATGAATATATTTTCGTCACCAATAATTTTTAATATTTTAATATTATTTAGTGAGAAAACTATTTTCGTAACTAATAATTTTATCTTTTAGTGAGGAAATAATTTTGCCACCAAATAAATGGTTTAGTTGCTAAAGGTTTTTAGAGGGAAATGAATATATTGGCGCCTTAGATATATCAGTTCTTCTTCTCACACACAAATTTGACCACCAAACCTCATCCTATATGACCTCACCTCCCTTTTTCTCTTCTCTCATGCCTCACGCCTCTGGCCTCTGTGTCTCTTCTCTCTCACTCCTCACGCATCTGCCCTCCTCCACTACAACAAAACAGACTTTTTATGGCACCACATCAACGGCATACAACAAATGCACGCTGTAGTTTCTCACTTTTACGACTTGCTTTTTTTGCACGTCGTAAATACTTTTCCAACCATGGCGTGTCTATTGCGTAGGCCATGAATGGTAATAATGATGATTTTTTTACGGCTTGCAATGCATGCCGTAAATAATAAAATTTTCTACAACGTGCATATGGCGTGCCGTTAATACATCAATTATACATGACACACATACACTAGCCGTGAAAAGTGAATACTTTTCACGGCACACACAACGCTCGCCGTTAAAAGTATTGCACTTTTTACGACGCACACATCGCCTACCGTTAAAAGTATTGCCTTTTTACGACGCACAATGTATGTTGTGAATTGTATGATAAAAAAAAAAAAAAAACGCCAAAATGAAATTTGGGGAGCCAATCACAAAAAAATATATATACATATTAGAATTTTTTTTTCCCCAAAATAACTATTTTGCCTTCCTCTAATCAGAATGGAACATCACAAGAGTTTCAATCTCTCTCTCTCTCTCTCTCTCTCTCTCTCTCTCTAATAATGATGAAGGCCAAATCAATTGCTAGGGTTACCAGGTCATCTCATCTCTTCTCTTCGGTTGTGTATCATAAATTATTAAGAACATAATAGTAATTATTTTGTAATAGAATTATTATTTATTGATTAAAATCATAAAATTTCTTAAATTTATTTTTTCATTCAAAATATTAATTAAACTTTAATAAAGGTAAAATTACAAACATAAATAATAAAACTTAAAAATGTATAAATTAAAATCAATTTTTACTTCAAAATTTTGTCCCAAATTCAAATTTCACTTTGAAACAAGCCCTTCAAAATTTCCTCCTAAAATTTTGTCTAAACTCCCTGGAGTCCCAAAAAAAAAAAAAAAAGGGAAAATAGAGAAAAACTATCAGGGAGATGTGTTCAAGAGAGAGAGAGAAGACGAAGAAGAGAAAGAGGGAAGAGAGACCATGAAGAGAGATGAGCAACAGCCATTGTTTCGCTCGTGACGGCCATTGCGTCACTAGAGCAGTTCTTCGGAGCAGCCCCGTTCGTTTTCGCTTCTCCTTCCGGTCTTTCCTTCTCCTTCCGATCAACGAAAACCCATGAACGAAGCAAACGGAGCCGTCTCACCTCTCCCTTCGGCCGGAGCTCTCGCACCTTCCCTCCCACTGCCCAATTTCAGGTGCATGTTCAGATACTAGGGTTTTGAATTTTGATTTGAGGCTTTTCAATTTGAAAATTGGGGTTTAGGGTTTTTCAATTTCAAAATTTGGGGCTTTTCAATTTGGAGTTTAGTGTTTAACTTGGATGCTTGTTCTGAGTGTTTAAATGGGACTTAATAATGTCAATTTACCAAGTCTCTTTTTTAGTATAAATTCTTGGCATATATTGATTTTGTATTGGTCAAACAACTCAGTTCCATAAGAAGATTCTGGTTCTATAATGCAGAACTTTGTGCATTATGTTGTAAGATTACATGTATGGTGGTCTTTTTTTGGTGTAATGTTAAATAAATAAATAAATTTAGGGATGGTGTACTGTAATTCTTTGTTTGGTAACTTGATTGTTGGAATAAAAGCCATTAAGGCATATGGGTTGGCTCTGTGCTATGGCTCTGTGTGGTGGGATAGATAACATGCTAAGAACGTTTCTTATTTTGGTACTGGTGTTTCCATTGGCAGGATAAGCATTCCATATCCCTTTCAATGGGGACCCTTTCGTTTGATGCGGGTAAAGCCTTTGCCATGATGGTTACCTCATTTGTTGCTCCTTGTAGAGGTTTGTTTCTCCTCTTGATGGAATAAACTGATGGCCGAAGTGGGGAAACTCAACCATTTTTGGTCAAAGGCTTGAAAACTTTGAGGATATGGAATTTTTTTTTCTTGCAGGATGCTACGATTCTTATTCCAATGCTGTCATCCTTGTCCAAAATTGAGGTACACTTCACATTTTTCTTCCTTCTATGTGTAGTTTTTGCTAGTCATAATTGTTATATTTTCTCATATATAAACAAGGTATTGAGCTTTTTCTTAAAATACCCAGACTCGTTAAAGTGATGGTACAGCGCTATGACAAAGCTCTAAGAGGCCAAATGGAATGCATTGTCAACTTGTCTAGGCCTGGTGCCTTATCCCCATTAGTCTTCCAAGACTCCCATGACTTCATTTTCAGTAAACTGCCTCTCCAAGCCAAGTCATCAAGACAAGCCTTTTTATGATTGGTCTCATCATAAAGCCTCTCATAAAACTGAATCACTTCGCTCTTAATCCCCTCTCTCCTCTCCACCCCATTAATTTCTAAACTTTTACATAGTTTTGTGTCCTATGGGTGTTAGTCAATTTGTGAAAGAACTGAATATTCCTGTCATAAATCCCTTGCCTTCTGCCTCCATCTAATTTCTTCCATATGAACAATGTGTCCCAACTCCATTTCGACTTATTCCCTTCCTACTCATTATTTAAAAACTTATGTCTCAATACCAATACAAAGGGATAGGGAGAAAACTGATATAGTGAATGACTTTCCATGACTGGTATAGTCAAAAATTATAGTGAATGACTAGCTTCAAGGTAAAATGTTTTATATATGTTGATTGTCAAAAGTTAAGTTTCTTCGTAATAATGTTATCTTTTCTTGTTTTTATTGGTGTTTCAATTGTGTAGAAACAATCACTAGCTAATGTGAATAATATGATGCAAATGAAGACAAAACATCGATGTGGATCAAAATCAATCTTGGTCAGGGTATACAGCTCGGTGCGTTCTACTAATTTTATTTTATTGGATTAGTAGGCTTTGTTAGTATATTATGTTTCTATGTTAATTTAGTAGAAATTTCTTAATCAACTAGGGTAGAATAAAAAAAAACTTTGACATTTAGGGGCGAAAGGTCACGGGAAAATAGTGAAATATGCATGTAAAAATCCGAGAAACATCACAAACACCTTGAGACGGAGCAACATAAGTTGTGCAAACGTATGAAAGAAGCGCGTGGCTCCCAATTTGAAAACTACTTTGAAATTTGCAGTATTTCAACACATAGGCATGAAACTAAGTAAAGAAATGAACTTTTCCAACGCGTAAGCTTGAAAATAGGCCATCGGAGGGCTAAATCGTGTAACAGCCATGAGATGGCCCGGGTAACACCTCAAACACCTCGGGAGGGACCAAAGTAAGTTGTGAAAACTTACGGAACTAGTACGGGACTCCCGGTTCGAAAACTAAGTCAAAAACTGCACTTTTTCACACTTAAGCTTCAAAATAGGCCATCGGAGGGCTAAATCGTGTAACAACCATGAGACGGCCTGGGTAACACCTCAAACACCTCGGGAGGGACCAATGTGAGTTGTGGAAACTTACGGAACTACCACGGGACTCTCGGTTTGAAAACTAACTCCACAAATGCACTTTTTCACACTTAAGCTTGAAAATAGGCCATCGGAGGGCTAAATCATGTAACAGCCACGAGACGGCCCGGGCAACACCTCAAACACCTCGGGAGGGACCAATGTGAGTTGTGGAAACTTGCGGAACTAGCATGGGACTTCCGGTTTGAAAACTAAGTCCAAAAATGCACTTTTTTACACTTAAGCTTGAAAATAGGCCATTGGAGGCCAAAATCGTGCAACAGCCATGAGACGGCCCGGGAAACACCTCAAAAATCTCAGGAGGGACCAATGTGAGTTGTGGAAACTTATGGAACTACCACGGGACTCTCGGTTTGAAAACTAAGTCCACAAATGCACTTTTTCACACTTAAGCTTGAAAATAGGCCATCGGAGGCCAAAATCGTGCAACAGCCATGAGACGGCCCGGGAAACACCTCAAAAACCTCGGGAGGGACCAATGTGAGCTGTGGAAACTTGCAGAACTAGCACGGGAGTTCTGGTTTGAAAACTAAGTCCAAAAATGCACTTTTTCACACTTAAGCTTGAAAATAGGCCATCGGAGGCCAAAATCATGCAACAGCCACAAGACGGCCCGGGAAACACTTCAAACACCTCAGGATGGACCAATGTGAGTTATGAAAACTTACGGAACTAGCACGGGACTCCCGGTTTGAAAACTAAGTCAAAAAATGCATTTTTTACACTTAAGCTTGAAAATAGGCCTTCAGGGGCCAAAATCGTGCAACAGCCATGAAACGGCCCAGGAAACACCTCAAACACCTCGGGATGGACCAATGTGAGTTGTGGAAACTTACGGAACTAGCATGGGACTCCCGGTTTGAAAACTAAGTTCAAAAATGCACTTTTTCACACTTAAGCTTCAAAAATAGGCCATCGGAAGCCAAAATCGTGCAACAGTCACGAGACGGCCTGGAAAACACCTCAAACACCTTGGGATGGACAAATGTGAATTGTGGAAACTTACGGAACTAGCACGGGACTCCTGGTTCGAAAACTAAGTCCAAAAATGCACTTTCAGCGACAATTAAGCTTGAAAAATAGGCCATCGGAGGCCAAAATCGTGCAACAGCCACGAAATGGCCCAGGAAACACCTCAAACACCTTGGATGGACCAATGTGAGTTGTGAAAACTTACGGAACTAGCATGGGACTCCCGGTTTGAAAACTAAGTTCAAAAATGTACTTTTTCACATTGAAGCTTCAAAAATAGGCCATCGGAAGCCAAAATCGTGCAACAACCATGAGACGGCCTGTGAAACACCTCAAACACCTCGGGATGGACAAATGTGAGTTGTGGAAACTTATGGAACTAGCACAGGACTCCCGGTTTGAAAACTAAGTCCAAAAATGCACTTTCAGCGACAATTAAGCTTGAAAAATAGGCCATCGGAGGCCAAAATTGTGTAACAGCCACGAGGCGGCCTGGGTAACACCTCAAACACCTCGGGAGGGACCAATGTGAGTTGTGAAAACTTACGGAAGTAGCACGAGATTCCCGGTTTGAAAACTAAGTCAAAAAATGCACTTTTTCACACTTAAACTTCAAAAATAGGCCATCGGAGGCCAAAATTGTGCAACAATCACGAGATGGCCTGGGGAACACCTCAAACACCTCGGGATGGACCAATGCGAGTTATGAAAACTTACGGAACTATCACGGGACTCCCGGTTTGAAAACTAAGTCCAAAATTGCACTTTTTCACACTTAAGCTTCCAAATAGGCCACCGGAGGCCAAAATCGTGCAACAGCCATGAGACGGCCCGGGGAACACCTCAAACACCTCGGGAGGGACCAATGTGAGTTGTGGAAACTTACGGAGCTAGCACGGGACTCCCGATTTGAAAATTAAGTCCAAAAATGCACTTTTTCATACTTAAGCTTCAAAAATAGGCCATCGGAGGGCAAAATTGTGGAACAGCCACTAGACGGCCCGGGAAACACCTCAAACACCTCAGGAGGGACCAATGTGAGTTGTGAAAAATTACGGAACTAGCACGGGACTCCCGGTTTGAAAACTAAGTCCAAAAATGCACTTTTTCACACTTGAGCTTGAAAATAGGCCTTCGGGAGCCAAAATCGTTCAACAGCCACGAGAAGGCCCGAGAAACACCTCAAATACCTCGGGAGGGACCAATGTGAATTGTGGAAACTTACAGAACTAGCACGGAACTCCCAGTTTGAAAACTAATTCGAAAAATGCATGTTAAATTGTATATTTTATGGATAAAATAATAATTGTTTAACTGACATTTTTTTTTTTTTTTGTGTTTCATTTTTTTGCAGATTCGAGATTTGATATGGACGTGTTTGGTAATTTGGAGGGCAGATGGTAGCTCATTTTGTGTTTTTGTTCATATTACTTTACATGTATTTTGGTTGTGTTGTAAATTTTATATTTTTGTTAGAATTACAGGGCATGTTTGGTAATCCGCCCTTGATATTTTATTTTTGTTGATATTAGTAGACATGTTTTTTGTTGGATATTAGGAGATGTGTTTGGTAATTTGCATATGGTTGATATTATATTTTTGTGGATATTAGTAGACGTTTTTGTGGATATTAGAAGACATGTTTATAATCCGCATGCAGTTCATATTGTATTTTTGTGAATAGTGCTGAAATTCGATTGTGATGTTTATGAAAATGAACAGATTTTTGTATTGATTTGTAATAGATATTTTATTGAACAGGTTATTGAAATGCACAGAGAATTGTTATTGAAAAGAAAAAATTTCGGAAGAAAATAGTACCCCCATTTTCAAAATTTTTAATTTTTATTAGTGACGAAATAAAAAATGTCGCTATTAGTTTTCAAAAAACAGGACGAATAATTTGTCACTAATGATATAGTACGAAACAAATAATTTCGTCACATTTGCTGAATATTTCGTCGCTAAATTGAAATATTTGGTGACAAAATGTTTTTTGTCATTGAATAATTTTCTTTTTTGCTCATTTTAGTGACGACTTTTTTTGTCACCTTAATCCATATCATTGGTTAGGAAAACTTTCGTCACTAAAATATATTTGGTGATGAAATATTTCGTCGTAAAATATAATTAAAATAAAATATTATTTAGTTTTGGCAACGAAATTGATATTTTAGAGGACGAAAAATTCAACATTTGGAGACGAAACATTTTGTCGCCAAAAATGAAAAATATGTGACGAAACTGTTTTTCGTCACCAGGTACTTTTAGTGACGACGTATAAGCTACGAACGTGGCGACATATTTTTTTCGTCACAGATCACTTTAGTGACGAAATTTTGATGTTTAGAGACAAAATCAGTCTGTCACCAAAGGCCTTTTTGGTTGTAGTGCCCCCTCAACTCATGCCATTCACTAACACTAAAAATCTTTATACAAATTGTTAGGGAAAAATATATGATTCCCCACAAGTAAATCAATCAATAGGAATAAAAACTAATGTGGCAAAATTAAAAGCAACACGAGAATTTTTACGTGGTTCCCTCAATGTGAGGTACGTCCACGGGATCGAAATCTTATTCCACCATTAACCAAAAAGTTTCCAAATGAGACACGAATGTCTCACAAAACCACCCTTAGGTGAATTCCAAATAATCACAAATAATCAAGAGGGCAAACCTCACTAAATAGATGAACAAAAACCTTCGAAATAGAGTTGTAGAAGATCCAAAATAATAAACCAAATCAGTTTCACCAACCAATCGAAAACGCACCCAAACAAGCAAGAAATCTCCACTCAGAGGTGCATTGCCAACTTGTTTCCTTGTGCAACGAAGCAAAATACACCAAATTGAAAAGCACCCTGCACGGTCATCGGGATGAATCACCCAGCACACACACAAGCCGCTACCTTCTTCGGGAAAAAACAAAACAATCCTAAATATATTGTAGACTCTTGGACATTTTATCAAAACCCTAACTACTACCAAATTGATTATAAAAAACCCATTGGACTTCCAAAAGTTAGATAATATATAAACTATATTATACCTAAACCAAACCAAATTAAAATTCTTTTAACAAACCAATTGGGTCTCATACTCCACTAAGGAGATATACCCCAACAATTCTCTCCCTATCGACTTAGGTGTAGACATCAACCATACTGGCCAAAGTTTGACACTTCAAATGTTTGTCCCTTAACAAAGTCTTAGTCAACATATTCAGAATATGATCATCTGTGTGAACCTTTTCGAGTTGTAACAATTTTGAATCTAACACATCACGAATCCAATGGTATCTCACATCAATATGTTTCGATTTTGAATGAAAAATAGAATTTTTACTCAAATGAATAGCACTTTGACTATCACAATAAAGCACATACCTTTCTTGCTTCAAACCCAATTGTTGCAAAACTTTCTTCAATCATAACTCTTCTTTGCATGCTTCCGTAATGACAATAAATTCATCTTTGGTAGTTGAGAGAGCAACACATTTTTGTAATTTAGATTGCCATGCCACAGCTCCCTCAGTAAAAGTCATTATATACCTCGAAGTAAATTCCCTAAAATCAACATCACCGGCCATGTCAGAATCCGTGAATCCATTAAGCATCGGCTTACCCAAAACACAAACACACCTTCGAAGTCCCTCGAAGATATCTTAGAATCCATTTTATCACTGCCCAATGTTCTTACATGAATTAGAGAGAAAACAACTCACCACACCAACGGAGTGACCAATATCCGACCTTGTACAAACCATGGCATGTATCAAAGAACTAACCGCTGAAGCATAAGGAATTTTCAGCATCTCTTTCTTGTCTTTCTCACTTGTAGGACATTGATTCAAAACTAAGCTTGAAGTGACCCGCAAGTGGACAACCAACCGGCTTTGCTTTAGACTCCGTTTGGGAAGTGGGCTGGCATTTTGGCTTTTTGGCTTTTTTGGCTATATGAGCCTGGGCTCAAAAACCTGGTTTGGGAAGGGCTTTTTGGCTTTTTTGGCTTTTTGGCTTTTTGGTGAGGTGTCATCCTGACAAATTACCAAACTGCCCTTTTTTCTTTTGTTTTTTATTTTGATTTTTATTTTGGGTTTGGATTTCCCATATTTTGCTTAATTTTTTTTATTTATTTATTTTAATTTTGGGTTTGGATGTGGCGTTTTTTGCTTAATTTTTTTTTAAATTTTTTTTTTTGTTTTTGATTTGGCCAATTTACGTTTTTTGTATTTTGTTTAAATTTTATTATTTTTTATTTTCTTATTTTCGGTTTTGTTCTTTAATTTTATTTTAAATTTTTGTACTTTAATTAGTTCTTATTCTTTAATTTTATTTTAAGTATTAAAATAATGTAAATAATGTAAATAATTTAATAAGAAAAAATTTAAAATAAATATTCAAAAAATTATTAATTTACGTTTCTACGTTTTTGCCGTTTTTTACGATTTTGTCGTTTTTTTAAATTACAAATTTTTTTTATTTGTAATTTTTTTTTAATTACTAATTTACTGTTTTGTCGTTTTTATCAATGGCCAATTTACGTTTTTTGTCGTTTTTATTAATTTAAAATGTTATTATATTTTTATTTGTAAATTATTTTAAAATGTTATTAATGTTATTAATTTATGTTTTTTTTATTTTAAATAATTTAATTTTAATTTAATTTTAAATATTTATTTTTGTTTTCATTTTTATTTGCGTTTTAATTTTGATATTTATTTTAATTTTATTTTAAGTATTTAAATAATGTAAATAATCTAAAAATTCTTTCAATTGCAAAAAATAAAAATAAATATTCAAAAAATTTAAAATTTTAAATAATTTAAATATTCAAAAAATTATTTTAACAAAAAAATTTACATAATTTAAATATTCAAACAATTTAAATAGTTTAAAATGTTAATATTTTATATTTAAAAATAACTCTACACTGAAATCGTAACCAAACACATAAAATAAAACTCACGTAATAAATTATTTTTAAAACTCATAACCAAACACATAACTTGAAACTCCATACTACTTTCACAACTCTACACTCAAATCATAACCAAAACACATAACAAAAAAATTAAAATATTTAAAAAAATTTTACAAAATAGAGTTTGAATTTATTTTTATAAAATATTTTAACAAAAAATAAAAAAAATATTTTTTTTTTTAACTTTTTTTTTCTGAGAAAATGTGTTTTTTGGAAATTTTTTTTTTTTTTTTAGATGCCAGATCATGCCCCTCTTTGATGAGGGGTAGTTTTGTGAATTGAACTTAGAGTTGGAACTTGCAAAGCAAGATTGTTGCTTTTGTCTTTTAGTGGGCTTTTGAGCCTTTTTTGTCATTATATGGCTCAAAGAGCCTGGGAGCCCTTCCCAAACTCACCCTTATATATGTTGAACCTCTCAAGAACTTCCTTAATGTAGCTTCTTGAGACAACTAAATCAGCCACTCTTTGCGATCATGAACAATTTTCATACCAAGTATTTGCTTTGCCGGTCTCAAATCTTTCATAGCAAAAGACTTGCTCAACTCCAATTTCAACTTATTAATCATGGTAGAATCTTGACCTACAATTAACATGTCATCAACATAAAGCAAAAGAATAATAAATTTTCCATCCGAATTTTTTTTCACAAACACACAATGGTCCGAAGTGGTTTTAGAACAACCATTATTCATCATGAAAGAGTCAATTTTTTTGTACCATTGCCACGGGGCTTGCTTGAGGCCATACAAACTTTTCTTCAATTTGCAAACAAATTTCTCTTTCCCTTGCTCTACAAAACCCTTCGGTTGCTCCATGTAAATTTCTTCTTCAAGATCACAATGAAGAAATGCGGTCTTCACATCAAGTTGCTCAACTTCAAGGTTCATACTTGCGGCCACGCCAAGTATAACCCGAATAGAAGACATCTTCACAACCGGTGAGAAAATCTCATCAAAGTCAATACCTTTCTTTTGCCTAAAGCCTTTCACAACAAGACATGCTTTGTACCTCAGACTCTTACCATCATTCTTCAATTTGAAAACCCACTTATTTTTCAAAATTTTCCTTCCCTTAAGCAACTTCACTAGATCATAAGTGTGATTTTCCAGTAAGGAATTCATCTCCTCTTCCATGGCCTTTTTCTAATCATCTTTCTTTGCATGCTCAATCGCTTCTTGGTAGCTCTTGGGTTCCCCTTGATCGGAAATCAACACAAATTCATTGGGAGGATACTTTCTTGAAGGTTGTCAGTCCCTTGTAGATTTCCTCAACTCAAGTTGTGGTGACGGTTCTTGAGTTGGATGCTCTTCCTCAATTTTTGGCTCAAATTCATTAGGATTAGTATTGTCCTCCACATCTTCAATAGGTGGCTACACATCTCCCCCATTTTCATCATCAACTGAAAATGAAGGAAATGGATCCATGTCAATGAGATCACTACTTTTTGGCTCTGGTTGATCACATTTGCCAAAGTCTTCAATTGTTTGGTCTTCAAGAAACAAAACATCACGGCTTCGAATGACTTTCTTGTCGACCGGATCCCACAATCTATAACCAAATTCATCACGCCCATAGCCAAGAAAAATACATTGTCTTGACTTGCTATCAAGCTCGGACCTTTCATTTTTTGGAATGTGAACAAAGGCTCGGCAACCAAATACTCTCAAATACTCATAAGACACATCTTTACTGATCCAAACTCTTTCTGGAACATCACCATTCAAAGGATAGGAAGGAGACAAATTAATCACGTTAACCGTTGTCTTCATTGCCTCATCCCAAAAGGATCTTGGCAATTTAGCTTGTGAAAGCAGACACCTTGTTCTTTCCACAATAGTGCGGTTCATCCTTTCGGCAACGCCATTTTGTTGAGAAGTCTTCTTAATTGTCATTTGGTGCTGAATACCTTGGCTGCGACAATACTCATCAAATGGCCCAATGTATTCACCACCATTGGCTGATCGAATGGACTTCAATTTCTACCTTGTTTCTCTTTCAACCATGGCTTGAAAATGCTTAAATACATCTAGAACTTGATTTTTAGTTTTTAGTATAAAAGCCCAAACTTTTTTTGAACAATCATCAATGAAAGTAACAAAATAAAGTGCACCATTATGTGTTCTAACTTTTAAAGGACCACAAACATCGGAATGAATTAACTCCAAAACATTTTCTTTTCTAGAAGCAACATTTTTATGAAAAAAACTCTATGTTGTTTACCTGCCAAACAATTAACACAAGTTTTAAAATGTGTACCTTTCAAACTAGGTAGAAGCTCTTTCTTGAACAAAACTTGCAGCCCCTTTTGACTCATATGGCCAAGCCACTTGTGCCATAATTCGGTAGAAGTATCATCTTCAAGTGCATTGACAACACCTTTACAAATTTTTCCTTACATTGAATAAAGTGTATGGGCCTTCTTGCACTTAGCCACCACCAAAGAACCCTTTGTGAGCTTCCATATTCTATCACCAAATTTGTTTTTGAAGCTTTCATCATCTAGCTTCCCGGTAGAGATCAAATTGAGGCGAATGTCGGGGAACATGCCTCGCATCTTTAGGCAACAACTTGCAACCCAAATTTGTTCCCAAGTAAACATCACCCATGCCAATAATCTTGGACAAACCTTCATTACCCATTCGAACAGAACCATAATCTCCTTTGGTGTAGGTAGTGAAGAAATCAACTCGAGAAGTCACACGAAAAGAAGCACCATAATCAATCACCCAATTGCTCTCTTGGCCCACAAAATTGATACAATCATCTTCACAAACAACTATGAGATCATCGGTAGTAACTGTCATTGTGTCTTCTTGCTTCTTATGTACACTTTTGTCACGTCTTTTCTCCTTGTTCTTGAGCATTCGACATTCTCGCTTCATGTGCCCTTTCTCATGGCAATAATAGCACTCAATGTCTTTCTTTGAAAAAGAACCATGAGGAGTCTTACTCCTCCTCTTTGTTTTACTTCGGCCTCTCATAACAAATGCCTCCGAATGAGAGGAACCCGCTGATTTTCTTCTAGTTTCTTCATTCAACAAGCTACTAGTGACTTGGCTCATTGTGACAACTCCATCAGGCGCCGAATTACTAACTGTGACAACCAAAGTGTCCCAACTTTCGGGCAAAGAATTAAGTAGCATTAAAGCCTGCAACTCATCATCAAAAATAATTTTTATAGAAGCAAGTTGGTTAACAATACTCTTTATTTCATTCAAATGTTCCGGAATGGGGGTGCCATCTTTATATTTTAAATTAACCAACTTACGAAATAGAAAAACTTTATTTGTGGCTGATTTTCTATCATAAAGGCTTTCTAATTTTTTCCATAAATCATGAGCTAAAGTTTCAGTAGCAACAAGATGAAACACACTATCATAAATCCATTAACGGATAACTCCAACGACTTTTCGATTAAGCCTCTTCCATTCATCATCTTTCATATCATCAAGTTTGCCACTATCACACCCATACAAATCTTTACAAAATAATAAGTCCTCCATTTTACTTTTCCAAGTTACCCAATTTTTTCCATTGAAGCTAGACATACGACCCACATTCCCCTCCATTGATTTACACAAATAAATAAATCCAAATAACTATAAGCTCTGATACTAGTTGTTAGGGAAAATATATGATTCCCCACAAGTAAATCAATCGATGGGAATAAAAACTAATGTGGAAAAATTAAATCAAAAGCAACACAAGAATTTTTACGTGGTTCCCTCAATGTGAGATACATCCACGAAGATCGAAATCCGATTCCACTATCAACCAAAAAGTTTTCAAACGATTACAAACGAGACACGAATGGTCTCACAAAACCACCCTTAGGTGAATTCCAAATAAACACAAATAATCAAGAGGAAAGACCTCACTAAATAGATGAACAAAAACCTTCGAAATAGAGTTGTAGAAGATCCAAAATAACGAACCAAATCAACTTCACCAACCAACCGAAGACGCACCCAAACAAGCAAGAAATCTCCACTCAGAGATGCACTGCCAACTTGTTTCCTTGTGCAACGAAGGAAAATACACCAAATTGAAAAGCACCATGCACGGTCATCAAGATGAGTCACCCAGCACACACACAAGCCGCTGCCTTCTTCGGAAAAAAACAAAGCAATCCAAAATATATTGTAGACTCTTAGACTTTTTATCAAAACCCTAACTACTACCAAACTAATTATAAAAAACCCATTGGGCTTCCAAAAGCTATATATAATATATAAAATATATTATACCCAAACCAAACCAAATTAAAATTCTTTTAACAAACCAATTGGGTCTTATACTCCACTAAGGAGATATGCCCCAACACAAATTAGCATGCAAACATATTGATATGAAAGCATTATGTTCAGAAGAGTTCTTTAATTTGTAGAACAACTGCATTGAGAGCAGCAGAGACAATACTATTTAATTGATGATATATAAATTGAAAAGCCCAGCCCACACGTATTGAGGAGAGGAAAACTAGAGCTTTATCACCAACACGAATGAGGCAACTCCAGACTAGTAGCCGGACAAACGGCACACCAATTGATGATATACAAATTAAAAAGCCCAGCCCACACGTCTTAAGGAAAGGAAGATTGGAGCTTTATAACCAACACATCAATTGAAAAGCCCAGCAATCTCCAAACTAGTAGCCGGACAAACGACACACCAATTGATGATATACAAATTGAAAAGCCCAGTCCACATGTATTAAGGAGATGGAAACTGGAGCCTTATAACCAACACATCAATTGAAAAGCCCAACTCACACGTATTAAGGAGAGAAAAACTAGAGCTTTACAACCAACACAGATAAATGGCACACCAATCACAGGCCCCACACACCCTTCTAGACCACAATATAGAGTAGCCAGACAAAGGGCACATCAATCACAGGCCCAACCAAGCTCTAATACCAAATTGAAAAGCCAAGCCCACATTTCTCCTTAAACCCAGGTATTATGGAGAGAGAAACTGAAGCCTTATAATCAGCACAGATGGGGCAACTCCAGACGATGTAGGACACATTCCAACAATACATATGTATCATTCATACATCAGACTATAGTGTAGGTAGGGTTCTCATTTCAATCACAACCTAATTGAGTTGTGGATTGAGTTAATTCTCCATCAGGGCTAGTATAACATCTTGGATGGCTACAAGCTTCGCCCACCCACCATACTCTTTTAGTAGGGCTTCCTCACCAATTTCCCTAATGAACTCCCACTTTTCATCTTCATTGCTTACAATCACAATCTGCATTAATTACGATATCACACAAACTTGGCAATTCAGAAAGAATAAGCTCACAAGCAAAGAATCTCCATGTTTAGTTTGAAGGTTTGCTAGTTATATTAGAAATCCTCAATAGTATATTTCAATATCAGTACCTGAATTGAATCAAATACCATTCTAGGCATAACTTATATGTTTATTACATATTTTTTGCTTTTCAATGAGCAAGGAATTTTAGGAACCTCCCTAGTAATATTATGAAATTATTAAATAATTACTCGTCATACTTTTTTTAAAAAAATTTGATTTCGCATGTTATTCCAACTTTTTTTTTAACAAACTATCCATAATAGGTCATTTGATATTTTCAAAATCCTTTCCTTTAAGAAACCTTAACTCTATCTAAGAAATCCTAGTCTCTCTTCCTCTTTCTTTGCTCTATAGGGGAAGAGGATGGTGCCTCTAGCCATCCTCTCCCATCCGTTTCTTCCCTCGTAGTTTTTTTTTTTTTTTCATTACCATGCTAGCTACTATTACTCTTCTTGTTTCCATCATCGGCTTGCCACATCCATTTCTCCTCTCATAGTTTCTTTTTTTTTTTTCTTTCTCTCTTTCTTTCTTGTTCATTACCATGCTAGCTACTATTACTCTTCTTGTTTCCATCATCGGCTTGCCACAGAGGAAGCTTTTAGATCTGTACCCAAATACGATTCTTGACCGAGATTTGATGCTACTAAAAACACTTTTATACGTTAAGTGACCACCTCAGATCTAGATTGTTTTATTTTGTAACGTAGAGGTGGGGATTAAGGTACCACTAAATTTCATCAAAATGCAAAGTTAGTAAGACGAATAAATAGCTCTTTCATTGCTTTGATTCCCAAGAATGATAACCCCACATGCCTGAATGAGTATAGGCCTATTAGCCTTGTAGGCTCTTTATATAAAATTTTAGCGAAAATGTTATCTAACAAATTGAAGAAAGTAATGCCAAGAATAATCAGTGAGGTTCAAACAGCTTTAATAGGGAAAAGAAACATTTTGGATGGAGTCTTGATAGCTAATGAGATAATTGATGGTCGGAAAAAGGCTATAAAAAGTGGCATTGTGCTCAAGCTAGACTTTGAAAAGGCCTATGACTCTGTCAATTGGGAGTTCATTTTCTCAATGTTGTCAAATTTTGGATTTGGGGATTGGATGAGAGCTTGTGTCTACCAAAATTCAGTACTTGTTAATGGGTCACCAACCTCAGAATTTTGCCCTCAAAGAGGCTTTTGGCAAAGTGATCCCTTATCACCTTTCCTTTTTAACATTGTGGCTGAAGGCTTGAATTTACTGTTGGACAGAGCAAGGAATTTGGGACTAATAAAAGGAGTATTTGTGGGGGCCAGTGATCCCAGTTGCAACATTTTGGTCTATTTGGAAACTTAGAAATGATATTGTCTTTAATGGGCTGCAACCAAATCTAGATGAAGTCTGTGATCTTATTAAAGTAAGAATTGCAATGTGGGTTAAGAATGCATCTCTTGCTATGGTGTTTTCTGTCAATGATCTATTGATGAATCTTCATCAAGTTAGACTCTATATCAGGGGTGGAGTTTGAGTAGTGCTCCTTCTGGGTGGTTTGCTATGTTTGTTCTTCGGTGACTGCTATTGTTTTTTTCTTTTTCTTCTCTGCTTTCTATCTTTTGGTTTGGTTTCTCGTCAAAATTGGTCTAGTGCTAGAAAATGATTAGGCATGCATTTCGGTACAAACGTTGTTGGGATAGTTATGTTTCACTTTGATACTTTTTGAACTTGGCACCCTTTATTGATGGTGTATTTGATCTCATACTGTTACATTCATCAATAAAGTTCTTTTTTTGCTAGTCAAAAAAGAAAAAAAGGTACCACAACTACCAATTGCGACGATGAACGGATCATGAAAGTGATTGGTAATGTTTATTTGGTGGTGATTGTTTTATTTTTATTTATTTTTTGTTGCAATAATTTCTCTCTATGTAGAGGTTTTCTCCTCCTTGTGTGGAGGCTTATTCTTTCCTTATGTGGAGACTCATATCCTCCCTAGAGGTTCTCTTTATTTCTGATGGGATCTATTTTTTAGTTTGATATACTTTATTAGACGACTTATATCGAATTTGTTAAATGTTAAGCCTCTTGCTTTTTCATCAAAAATAAATAAATACATTCCCTTTAGAAAAGGTTACGAGACAGCTCTTAAAATGCCTTTCGAAATGATTTTTTTGGTGTTTATTAACCTAAATCAGCACTTACTAAATGTATTAAGAAAAAAATAATTAAATCTGTTTGATAATCACAATCGATATCACTTAAAATTTTAAGTAATTCTTAAAATGTAAGTTAAAAATTAAAAAATAATAATAATAATTAAGTGAAATCAAAACTTATCTGACTAAACCAACTAGGCTTAGCCTAGTTGGCCACCATGCCTTTCTTAGGATTTAGTCTCGAGGAGATCATGGGTCTAATTTCCCTTAGGGGGGTTGAATTAAGGGTGTGCAAGCACTTAGGTGCTTTGCCAAGGGTGGGGAGATTTTCTCCCATAGGTGCTAATCTAACAACTAACATTTGCCAATCAAAAAAAAAATAAAAATGCAAAAAACTTATCTGACTAAATTTATAAATACAATACATAAGTATCTATATATATTATTATAAGGTTTTGGTTATGTTTGTTGGAAATGATTAGAGAGGGACTGGAGTAATAAGGATCATGTAAGTGCATGGTTTAGATTTTTTTTTCTCCCAAACCCCTCTAATCTGGCATATGCTTGGCTGTATCACCATTCTGGATCAAATTGCTAATCTTTGATTATAAGAAACTATCCAATTCCACCCTTAGAACAATTATTTATCTTCCCGATTAGCTTTTTTCCACCATAAAAAATATATATTTTCAAAACTTATGCCATTTTATCTCTCTAACCATATGTCGTGTTCCCAAAAAACTTCGAGAATTAAATGAAAACGCTTATACACCTCAGACAGTTTCTATAGGCCCTCTTCACCATACAAACATGAAAGACATGGAAGAGCAAAAGACAAAATATTTGAAGGCATTTCTTGATCGTACCTCAGTTAAGTTAGAGAATTTCGTTAAATTGATAAAACATTGGGAAGAAAGAGTTCACAATTGTTATGAAGAAAGCATTAAGCTTGGTAGAGGTGAAGTTGTCAAAATGGTTTCAATTGACAGTAGTTTTATGATTGAGGTCTTTTTGAGGGAATGCTCCAATGAGCCATCATGGTTGAATAATTATGTGATAATGGACTTGATAATACTCAAAAACCAGTTTCCCCTCTTTGTCCTTGAAGGCCTATTCAATTTGGCATTCAAGTCTAATAAACAAAATAGTGATTGTTCTTTGTTCTTAGAGCTTTCAATGTCATATCTCAAAGGTTTCTCGCTCACCAAGCAAGATCTAGATCTATAGGGGGTCAAAAGTTCTAAAATTGAACATTTTACTAATTTATTGAGAATATGTAATCTACCATCATTCAAAAGGTTGTTGCTTGCAGTTACTGTAGAGTTTGTACCTACTCAAAATATGACAAAGCTTCATGAGACAGAAGTGAAATTTAAGGTTGGCTCAAACCAGTGTTTGCTTGACATAAAATACAATAAACGAGTGTTGAAAATTCCACGCTTATGCATAAAGGATGATACAGAAGAGGAGCTCAGAAACCTCATTGCTCTTGAGTGTTTTCTTTATTTGGAGAGTAGTTATGTAACTGAGAGGGAGATTTCATAATCTGGCTTTGGGCTGTGGTAATGGCCGGGCTAAAGTTGGTCCGAGCGTGTTTGGGCTGAGCTGGGCTGCGTCGATTCAAGAAGAGTTTGCTCGGCTAAAGTCCAGGCCCGGTCTGGCCGGGATGATTCTCTGCCAGCCCGGTTAAACTTGGTCATAACGGAGCTCGGCTAGGGGCACTGTATGTTTCGGAAAGTAATACGGTCATAGGAAGCTGGGGTAGTGCTGCCGGGCTGTCCGTTCACACCAACACCGTTTGGCAGTTCGATTAGGTGGTGTTTAGCTGTATTTGTGCTGACACGTGGGAGAGCGGGATAGGAGAGCAGGTCCACACGCCAAAGGGCGAATGGTCACAGAGGTACGTGTAGAAAGTATATAAACGTGACTGCGCCCCCCATGCTGGGGATAGAACATCTTCTGGTGTGAGAAACATTAACACATTGTCTTCTCTCTCTCTGAGTGTGTGCAGACTTAACCGTCGGAGGGGTTTTTCGGCAACACACTGCCGGGTAGCTCACCTTCGTTGTGTTCGCAAGTCAAATATCCGTTATCACCCGTACTCCTCACGTCCAAGTTGCGCCTTTTTCCGATTGACCTGCGAACACAACGAAGGTGAGCTACCCGACGGTGTGTTACCGGAAAACCCCTCCGACGGTTAAGTCAGCACACACTCAGAGCGAGAGAAGAGAGAGAAGACAATCTGTTAATGTTTCTCTCACCAGAAGATGTTTCATCCCCAGCATGGGGGCCGCAGTCACGTTTATATACTTTCTGCGTGTACCTCTGTGACCATTCGCCCTTTGACGCGTGGACCTACTCTTCTCTCCCGCTCTCTCACGTCTCAGTGCAAATACAGCTAAACACCACCTAATCGAACTGCCAAACGGCGTTGGCGCCAATGGACAGCCCGGCGGTGCTACCCTAGCTTCCTGCAACCGTATTACTTTACGAAACATATGGTGCCCCTAGCCGAGCTCGGTTATGACCAAGCTTAGTAGCCTTCCGTTATGACCGAGCTCTTGCTCGGTTGGGTCGGTCTACGGAGGATCTTGCTCGCCGATCTAAATGAGCGAACAATATGAACCGAGCTGGCAGAGAATCATCTCGGCCAAATCGGGCCCGGACTTTAGCTGAGCAAACTCCCCTTGAATCGGCCTAGCCCAACTCGGCCCAAATACGCTCGAACCAACTTTAGCCCCGCCATTACCACAACCCAAAGCCAGATTATGAAATCTCCCACTCAATTGCCCCTTAATTCCGTCCGCGCTAGTGTGACTGGGATTGCATGCTCTGGCTGGGGTCGTTCCCCTGCTCGGCCTTACACTGCAAGACATTAGCCGCGCTAAGCCCCTTGCTTGGTCTCTTGACTTGCTTGGTCAGCACCTCGACTTACCAACCTGTCTTTTCAGTACTGACGCTGCCGTCATTACAGACACACGTCATTCATTCATTGGCCTCGAACAGCCAACCCAGCCGCCCGACGCTGCCTCTTCATATTCAAATTTTGGCACTTCTCTTACCTTTTTATACCCGTCACCCTGCTTTTCATTTCCCTTCCTATTCTGTTATCTTCATCTTCAAAACCACCCTGTGAACTAGAGCTCTCGCCCTCACCAATACTATTTGAGATTAGAGCATACTTGCGAGCCCATTCTACACCTTCGCCGTCGTTAGAGGCCCCGTCCCACCGCTTCGAGCCACCATCCGTGCCCTAGCCTGTAAGTCCTCAACCCTCCATCGCTCTTTATTTGTTACTCATCTTTTCATCGTATAGCTACGCCTGTGATTGTCATAGTTGAGTTTAGGGCATGATGGCAGTAAGTTTTAGGACTTCGAATAAAGTTAACTTAGGATGTAGCCCCCAAAAACCACCTCTGCCCCTTCTCCCTCAACTGTTCATCATCTTCTGTGATGAACACACGAGGATCTGGGATAGACCGGGCTCCAGGTCTTCATTTGATCCTAAAAAATACCAAAACCAAGCAAGTTGCAAGTTTGTGGGACTTGGGTGGGAACCGAGCTAAAAGAATGTGAGGCCGCTTGACCGGGGCTAATATCTAGTCTGCTTGAGTGACCGAGCTACCGGGTAATGTCGCACATCCCAGTGTCCGGGCTGAGGTCGAGCTCGTTTGCACGACCACGCTATCACTTATACTTGCCTTTTACTGCAGAGCCATAGGTGACTAGGCACCAACACCCGGGCTCTCAAAGGCCGAGCAGCCATCACATGAAACTCTGCCAAACCAACATAGCCGTGCTGAAACTAGCCGGCTTCACATGGGGCGTTACTGTTTCTTCGTTAACACGCCAGGCACACTAGCCATGTTCCTGGAGGAATATGGCGTCCCTGCAGACGTCCTCCTTGAGCTCGGTGTAGATGACACCACCTCATGGGGTAGAATAGACCAATGTCCCTTCACCGTGCTGTCTATAGTCGAAGGAGGCTTACGTTTCTTGGTTCATTCTCTAATGTGTGAGTTCCTGAGGCGTACCGAGCTTGTGCCAACACAAGTTTCGACAAATACATTCAGAATAATAAACGGGGTAGCCGAGCTGAACAACCGGCTTGGCCTGAACCTAGGGCTAGTCGAGATTTTACACCAGTACACCCTCGGGCACACAGCAGACGGGTTTAACTATTATTTGAAGATCAGACCGGGCAAGGAAAAGCTGGTAACCAGCACCCCAGATAAAGATATGCATGATGACGACTTCTTTTGGGTATCTGGGAATGATGAGATGGCTGATGTGCCCGGCTGGTACATCAGCAAGAACTTCGGTTCAACATGTAAGCCGTGCTCACTGACCGGCCAAATTATTTTCCTTTACTATCTTGTCCTAATCGCTCTTTTCCTTGTAGCTATTGAAGCCTTGCAAGCGAATTACTTCAACCCAAACGAGGTTGCCATTAGAGCCGTGTTGCAGTTCCGTCACTGAGATTGCCACGACCTTCTCAGCTACGTACCGAGCTATCGATACACGGCTCCCCACAGAAGCAGAGTCACAGACTTTCTACGAGCACCATCCCCACCGCCTAATCCAACACTACTGGACGTTCCTCTAATCCGGCTAACCGAGGAAGAGGAAATGGCCAAACAGAGCTGTATCAAGAATCTCATCACCGCCACATCCACCGAGTTGCCGAGCATCCCCCCCCCCACGCGTCAACTGCCGGTCAAACATTTGGGACCGTGATTGCCTTGGCGTCGACCACTACGGCGCAAGACAGCAAGGAAAGTCGCCAAGCCGGAAAAAGGCCTCGGCCTACCGACCTAACTACCGAGCTTGTAGCCGCGTTGAGCACCGAGCAACTAGCGGAGGGATCTGAGCCAACACCCCCATGGCAGCCATAGTTGAAACACCGGGGTAAGGAGATCTCGGCCAACGCCTCGGTCAAGTGGGATAAAGAACATCTCCTAGCTTTTGACCTGACAAAAGCGTTACTTCTACCGAGCGACGTGACCGACAGTGACCACGTGCCCGACGCCCGGCTCGTGAAGTCCTTGGTTAAATCTATAACCCGGGTAAGAGCTCTGTACGTTTATTCAAATTTGTTTAAGTGTTTTTACGGTTACTCTTCTTATTTGAAGTCCAACACGTCCTCTTACAGGCCATCCAGAAACAACATCTTGTGATGGACTGGATTTACAAACTCCAGCAAAAGGTGGCCGACACAACCAGTCAAGTCAAGCATCTGGAAACCGAGCTAGGGCTATCAAAGGCTTCGTTAGAAATTGCCAACGCAGACAACTCCAAATTGCTGAGCCAACTTGGATCCGCCGAGAAGGAAAGAAACGCTCTCCGGGCCGAGCTAGAAGCATTAAAGCAATCTAGGAAAGATGAGGTTGACACGGCGAACAATCTCAATTTCAAGGAGACCGAAGATAGCTACACCAAGCAGGTCGAGGCCACCAAGGACATATTCTTTAAGTCCGGTTGGAAGGTTGCTTGTGAATAGCTCGGCCAAGGATCTGGAGCCGAGGTGTTGCCACCCCTCCTGCTGCCTTCCTGTCGGCTTACATGGTACCGTACACAAACGATGTCTTCAATGCGCTGCAAGAGGAGGCCGAGGAAGAGATTAGGTAGGCCATCGGAGAGGATGCCGAGGAAGAAGGTCGCCCAAATGAGACCGGCCACGAGGAGTCCAGCATCAAAGAAATTCCCTCCACAGTTGATCTAGAGGCCGCCGCAGTGGGGGCCGGGGACGATTTCAGTGATCTCTCCCCCTTGGTGTAGCCGAAGTAGTTGTTTTTTTTTTTTTTGGTATGTAACCGGGCTACTTTCCCCACCATATGTACTACATTTCTCTATCAATAAAAAGTTTTGCATTTCGCTTATACTTCTGCTAATGTCTGTTGTTGTCCACCTTATAACCGCGCTATTCTTGCCTAGAATGTGACTGTCGGATAAAGCGAGCAAACATCTCGGCATAAATATGAGGGTCTTACAAATCATCAACTCTTTAGCTGGGATAAAACATCTCGGCTAAAATTCTAGAGCTGAGCAAATCATCAACTCTATGCCGGGATAAAACATTTCGGCTCAGATTCTAGAGTTGAGCAAATCACCAACTCTTTAGCTGTGATAAAACATCTCGGCAAAAATTCTAGAGTTGAGCAAATCATCAACTCTTTAGCCAAGATAAAACATATTGGCTATAATCTCAAAGTTGAGCAAATCATCAACTCTTTCAGCCGGGGTTAATCATCTCGGCTAAAACCTCAGAGTTTAGCAAATCATCAACTCTTAGCCGAGATAAAACATCTCGGCTAAAACCTCAGAATTGAGCAAATCATCAACTCTTTTAGCCGGGGTAAATCATCTCAGCTAAAAGCTCAGAGTTGAGCAAATCATCAACTCTTTAGCCGTGATAAAACATCTCGGCAAAAATTCTAGAGTTGAGCAAATCATCAACTCCTTAGCCAGGATAAAACATATCGGCTATAATCTCAGAGTTGAGCAACTCATCAACTCTTTCAGACGGGGTAAATCATCTCGGCTAAAACCTCAGAGTTAAACAAATCATCAACTCTTAGTCGGGTTAAAACATCTCGGCTAAAACCTCAGAGTTGAGCAAATCATCCACTCTTTTAATCGGGGTAAATCATCTCGGCTAAAACCTCAGAGTTGAGCAAATCATCCACTCTTTTAGTCGGGGTAAATCATCTCGGCTAAAACCTCAGAGTTGAGCAAATCATCAACTCTTTAGCCGGGATAAAACATCTCGGCTAAAATTCTAGAGTTGAGCAAATCATCAACTCTTAGCCAGAATAAAACATCTCGGCTAAAACCTCAGAGTTGAGCAAATCATCAACTCTTTTAGCCGGGATAAATCATCTCGGCTAAAACCTCAGAGTTAAGCAAATCATCAAATTTTAGCCGGGAACATCTCGGCTAAAACCTCAGAGTTGAGCAAATCATCAACTCTTTTAGTCGGGGTAAATCATCTCGGCTAAAACCTCAGAGTTGAGCAAATCATCAACTCTTTTAAATCATCTTAGCTTTAGAGGTAGTTACCCCATCGTTCACTACATTACTTAGAACACAACAAACTTCCTAAGAAGAAATTATTCATTTCTATTACACTGGTAAATGGAGTATTACATTCAGAAATAAAGGGGAAACTTGTCCCTTCACAAAAAATTACACACAAAAGATAAAGACTAAAAATAGTACAATTTGAGGTTAGCCACATTCCATGGCCGGGGTACGCTTTTGCCATCCAAGTCCTCTAACTGGTATGCCCCCTTGCCCGCCAGACCGATTATCCTGTATGGCCCTTCCCAGTTTGCCCCTAGCTTGTCTTCACCCGGCACCAGTGTGTTGCCCATCACCTTCCTTAAAACCCAGTCCCCAACTTTAAACGGTCTACGGTGCACTATCTTGTTATATTTTCTGTACAATTCTTGTTGATATACGGCCACGTGGATTAGCGCCTTTTCTCGATGTTCGTCAGCTAGGTCCAATTCCAGGGCGATGGCTTCAGAGTTCAGCTCAGACTCAAAATTTTCGCTACGGATGGTGGGCATGCCGATCTTCAATGGAATGACCACCTCCATGCCATATGCCAAGGCAAAAGGGGTTTCCCCAGTCAAGCGTCTCGGGGTCGTCCGATATGCCCAGAGGACACTAGGGAGTTCCTCGGCCCATTTGCCTTTGGCCTTCTCCAGCCTCTTCTTCAACCCATCTAGAATGGTCTTGTTCGATGCTTCAGCTTGGCCGTTGGACTGAGGGTAGGCCGAGGTGGAATTGTAGAATTCTATATTCAATTCCTCACAAAATCCTCTGAACAGCTGCCCGTCAAACTAGGTGCCATTATCAAATATCAAAGCCTTGGGGATGCCAAACCGCATTATCACGTTCTGCCACACAAACCGTTTGACATTCTTCTCTTTGATGGTCGCTAAGGGCTCGGCTTCAACCCATTTGGTGAAGTAATCTGTCGTCGCAATGAAGAACTTCCAGTTGCTTGGCGCTATTAGAAGTGGTCGCACTATGTCCAGCCCCCACATTGCAAAAGGCCAAGGACTTGTGAGGAGGAGAAGTTCTCAAGCCGGCTGGTGAATTTGATGGGTGAATTTTTGGCATTTTTCGCATTTTCTAACATATTTCTGCGTGTCTGCTTGCATGCACGACCACCAGTATCCTTGCGAAATAGCGCGGTAGGCCAAAGATCTTCCCCCGATGTGACTTCCGCACATGCCTTCGTGGATGTCGTAAAGGAAAGCTTCCACGCTGTTTGGATGAACACACTTGAGGTACAGACCAGTGAATGACTTCTTATATAAAGCGCCAGATAGAGAGAGCCAAAACCGCTCTGACTTCACCCGGACTTTATGTGCTTCCTTTTTATCAACCAGAAGGGTCCGTTCTTTTAGGAAAATGATGATAAGGTCCATCCAAGAGGGACCAAGCTCGGTGCAGAATACTTCTGTCTGCTCTGAGTCCTCAATACTAGGCCTTGGAAGAAACTCGATCAGGAGAGGACTGGGAGTTGAACTGTCGAACATAGAAGCTAGACCGGCCAACTCATCCGCTCGGCTCTTTTCTTCACGACCAATTTGTTGGACCCTTATTGCTTGGAATTCCTTGATGTGTTTTCTCACTAGAGCTTGGTATTTGGCCATTCTATCATCTTTGGCTTTGTACACTCCAAATACTTGGTTTACAATGAGTTGGGAGTCGCTGTAGACCATCAGCTCGGATGCGTGCAATTGGAGCGCGCTTTTAAGTCCAGCAAGCAGTGCTTCATACTCAGCCTCGTTGTTTGACGCTGGAAATCCAAGTCTGATAGAATGTTCGATGGTTAGACCGTCCGGCGAGATCAAAACTATGCCCAGCCTGGCGCCGTGCCGATTGAAGGTGCCGTCTACAAAAAGTTTCCACATTTCACCAATGAAAAGTTTCCAACATTCTGAGGGATCCTGGGAGGCTTGAAGGTTGATGGGATCACGGTCGCTCGGCTGCTCGGCTATGTCTGCTACAAGCCCGCCATTGATGATTTCAACAAACACGTCTTTATCCCTTCTCGGCGATACGGCGCCGGACCCAACAGGTTGATCTGTTATTCCCAAGTCCATCGTCATATTGCTAGGCTAAAGTGCACTTCCAGCTGAAGGTTTTATAGACGGGCGCGCAAGTTCCGCGTCGCCAATATCACTATGTTGTGCGATTTCCGTTGGGCTTACATTCACCACCCCGGCTGCCGCGGTAAGATCCACTGGGCATACCGGGTGAGTTCCAGGCGAGAATTCAGCAACAAAGTCGGCCAAGGCTTGGGCTTTGATGGCGGTTCGGGGGTGAAACTTGATGTCGAATTACCCCAGTTCGACTGCCCGCTTTAGAATTCGACCGGAGAAATCCGCCCGCTCAAATAAGGCTTTCAGAGGGAATTCGGTCAATACCATGATTATGTGAGCATGAAAGTAGTGCGCCAATTTCCTGGAGGCCATCATTAGCGCCAAGCAAGTTTTTCCAGCAGCAAGTACCTCGACTCTGCCGGTAGCAAGGTTTTGCTCACGTAAAAGATAGGAAGATGTTGGATGCCTTCTAACCGGACAAGCATCGCACTAACTGCATGTTGAGAAACAACCAGATAAAGATAGAGTTCTTTGCTGAGCTTGGGTGTCACCAAGAGTGGGGTGGAAGACAAATACGCCTTGAGCTCGGCCAAGGCCCTGTCACATTCCTCGTCCCATGAAAACTTGGACTTCAAGGCTCAAAAGAAAGGGTGACAACGATCTGATGACCGACTTATGAATCGGTTAAGCGCGGATGCCATACCGGCAAGATGTTGCACGTCCTTTGCCGAGTTGGGCTGCTTCAATTCTTGTATGGCTTTGATTTGTGAGGGGTCCGCTTCGATGCCTCGGTTTGTGACTAGGAAACCCAGGAATTTCCCTGATCCCACGCCGAAGGCACACTTTGATGCATTCAGGCGAAGCTTGTGTTGTTTGAGAATAGTGAACATCTCGGCTAGGTCGGATAAGTGGTCGGCATGCTGCTTACTTTTGACCACCATGTCGTCGATGTAAGCTTCCATTGTACGGCCTAGCAGAGGGGCGAACATCTTGATCACCATCCTCTGGAAAGTCGCCCCGGCATTTTTCAAACCAAAAGGCATGACTCTATAGCAGAACAATTCCCTTGGCGTCGTGAAAGAGGTTATCTCGTGGTCGGGTGCATGCATGGCGATCTGGTGATAACCGCGATAGGCATCTAAGAAACTGAACCGGTTATGTTCGGCTGTAAGATCCACTAGCTGGTCTATTCTGGGCAGAGGAAAGCTATTTTTAGGGCAAGCTCGGTTGACTGTCTTGTAATCAACACAAACTCGCCACTTCCCATTCTTCTTGGGTACTACGACAGTGTTCGAAACCCACCGGGGGTAGTGCACTTCCTGGATTGCCCTAGCTTCTAGCAGGTTCTTGACTTCCTCCACGACTACCTTGGCGTGATGAAGGGCTGATCTCCTCGTTCTTTGAATGACAGGACGCACATCCGGGAAGACATTGAGTTAGTGGAAAATAAAACTTGAATTAATGCCAGGCATGTCGTATGGCATCCATGCAAAGACTTCGATATTCACCACCAAGAACTCCACCATCTCGGTCCTTTCTTGGGCGGTTAGGCTAGATCCTAGCAAAAAGAACTTGTCAGGCTTTTCTGTGTCGATCCACACCTCTACCAACTCTTCAACAGCCTTTTCCTCGGCCCTAGTGCCCACGTCATCCAGGACACTTTGGTCTTCCGGACCTTCGACCATTTGCACGAAGCCTTTGGCTGCTCGGCTCCTATTTACTGCCACAAAACACTGCTTCGCCATGACTTGATCGCCCCAAATCTCCTCAACGTCCCCTGTAGTCTAGGGGAACCTCATGACCTGGTGGTAGGTTGACGCTACCGCCTACATGGCGTGAAGCCATCCCCTACCAAGGATGAAATTGTATATGGATGGTACCTTCAATACCCAGAACTCCACCTGCTTGACCACGGATCTGGCTTTGACAAGTAGGATTATCTTTCCCAATGCCCACTCCGATTGTGAGTTAAAACCAACCAGTGGCGAAGTTACCAGAGCCAAGTCCGTATCTCAGGTTTGAGCTGCTTGAAGGCGTCGTAGTACATGATCTCGACCGAACTGCCTTGGTCGATTAGGATGCGCTTAACATCGAAGTCCCTGACGCGAAGGGTGACCACAAGGGCATCATTGTGCGGTGTTTGAATGCGTTCAAGATCCCTACTTGCGAAGCTAATCACATTTTTCTTCTCGGTCTTGCCTCTTTTGACCGCGGGCTGGACTGACAAAACTTCCCTCATATGTTCCACCAATTTGATCATGCCTCGGAGCTCGCATACCCGCGCCGGCTCTACTATACCGTTGATCACATTGGCCACTCCTTGAGGGGGGTGCCTCTAGGTCATCTAAACCACTTGGCTTAGCTTGTGCGTGGTGTGTGGCCCTGATGCCCCTGTCAATGTAACAGTCCAAGTGATCGGCTGCGACTAACTCCTCTAAGTGTTGCTTCAAGGGCAAACAGTCCTCTGTCCGGTGCCCTCACTCCCTATGAAATGTGTAGTGGCACCGCGGATTGAAGCCCCTTTGCGCATCGCCTAACTTAACGGGAAACCGGACGTAAACCTCGTCGTGAATTTCACTAAGTATGCGGTAGATTGGGATTTTAAAAACCGTGGTGATGCCCGTTCAAGCATTCAACTTTCTGTTTGCATCTGCTGCATCATCACGGGGATATTCTGCTCGGTCATTGCGGTGACCTTTACCCCAATTTCTACGATCCGAACCACGGTCGGATTCTCTTGCGCGGTCACTTGGACGGTTTGTCTCCTGTTCGACCGTGTGTACTCTTCCCGCTACCCTTTTGTCCGCTGCCATCAGATTTGTCTTCGCGGTGGATGCCGCCGCATCATCCTCTACTCGGATGTGCTCATTGATGCGTTGCATTAGCTGCCCCATGGAAGTCGGTTGGTTCATCGTGAGAGAGTCCCTCAGTCTATGTCCGACCAGGAGACCGCGCTTATATTGGGTGATTACCAGGTTGGTTGGGCAATCTAGGATCTCGTTGAAGGTTTCCCAATACCTGGCGTTGTATGCTTTGAGGGTGTTGCTCGACTCCATCTTGACGCTAAGATGGTGGTCCACTTCCTTTGGCGTTTTGGTGTTGGTTTTGAATCGAGTCACGAATGCTTTCGCCAACTGCTGCCACCTTTTGATACTTTCCTCTGGAAGCCTCTCAAACCATTTCAAGCCCAACTCGCCCAAACTCGATGAGAAAATAAGGCACATGAGAGCATCATTATGCCTGTGTCTAGCCATGACCTCTTAGAAGTGGCTTACATGCATGTACAGATTGCTCTTCCCGTCATAAAGCGTAAACTTGGGCTGGTGAAAGCCCGCTGGGAGCGGTGTGGTCTCTATCTCAAGGGAGAAGGGGGTGGCGTTCAACCTCACCAAATCTTTGTCCAAAGGGACAGGCATGGCTGAACGGGATGGCGGCATTATGACTTCCTCACTGGTGTGACCTCCGTAGTATAACCGCAGGAGCGCCGGCACCCTTTGAGCCTCCCGTTGGCGAGCTTGTTCCTTCAAGACAACCCTCAAGTCCTCCGAACAAGCGGAGTAGGAATATCTCGATGTCGTCGGCGGACGTGAGGGATGGTAGCTACTATCTTGCACGCTAGACTTCTCTGCAGGCGGGTCTGAGTCTCCAACCCCATAGCTTCTGGTGGTGGAAACGGAGGGAAATGAAAGGAAGGGCGACGGGTATAAAAAGGTAAGAGAAGTACCAAAATTTGAATATGAAGAGGCAACGTCAGGTGGCTGGGTTGGCTGTTCGAGGCTAATGAATGAATGACGCGTGTTTGTAATGACGGTGGCGTCAATACTAAAAAGACAGGTTGGTAAGTCGAGGCGCTGACCAAGCAAGTCAAGAGACCGAGCAAGGGGCTTAGCGCGGCTAATGTCTTGCGGTGTAAGGTCGAGCAGGGGAACGACCCCAGCCGGAGCATGTAATCCCAGTCACGCTAGCGGGGACGGAATTAAGGGGCAATTGAGAGGGATATTTCATAATCTTGCTTTGGGCTGTGGTAATGGCCGGGCTAAAGTTGGTCCGAGCGTGTTTGGACCTAGCTGGGCTGGGCCGATTCACAGGGAGTTTGCTCGGCTAAAGTCTAAGCCCGGTCTAGCCGGAATGATTCTCTGCCAGCCCGATTCATATTGTTCGCTCGTTTAGATCGGCGAGCAAGATCCTCCGTAGACCGGCCCAACCGAGCAAGAACTCAGTCATAACGGAGGGCTACTAAGCTCGGTTATAATGGAGCTCGGCTAGGGGCACTGTATGTTTCGAAAAGTAATACGGTCGCAAGAAGTTGGGGTAGCGCCGCCAGGCTGTCCGTTCACGCCAATGTCGTTTGGCAGTTTGATTAGGTGGTGTTTAGTTGTATTTGCGCTGACACGTGGGAGAGCAGGATAGGAGAGCAGGTCCACACGTCAAAGGGTGAATGGTCACAGAGGTACGCGCAGAAAGTATACAAACGAGACTGCGCCCCCATGCTGGGTATGGAACATCTTCTGGTGAGAGAAACATTAACACATTGTCTTCTCTCTCTTCTCTCTCTCTGAGTGTGTGCTAACTTAACCGTCGGAGGGGTTTTTCGGCAACACACCGCCGGGTAGCTCACCTTCGTTGTGTTCGCAGGTCGATCGGAGGAAGGCGCAGCTTGGACGCGAGGAGTACGGGTGATATCGGATATTTGGCTCCCGTACAGTAACCGATTACATTTACTTAATGGACAACCTTGCTGACACTCCTAAAGATGTAGAAATCCTTGAACAAAATGGGATCTTGGAGAATTGGCTTGGTGACAACTCTGCCATGACGAAACTGTTCAATAATCTTACAACACTAGCTCCATTGATGAGTAGAAACTACTATTTCTATGGTATTTCCAATGATTTTGCTTCATATTGTGAGGTTCCTTGGAACAATTGGAAAGTGACATCGAAACGAGATTATTTCAGTACTCCATCATAGGTTGCTTTTACGATTGCTGCAGTTATATTGCTTGTGCTTACTTTTATACAGACCATGGCTATTTTCATCTCTTTTCATGCGTAAGATTCATGTTTGTTTGTATGAATTCTGCAAGTCTTTCTATTATTTGTTTTGATATTCTTGTGTTAATGATTGTAGTTGTCTTTCAGTGGTTGAGTTACACGGTGTTTGGATCATAAATTTGGATACGAATTTGGAAAAGAAAAAAGAAGGAAAATGGTGAAAAAAAATTAATTTATATTTCATTCACAATTTTGCTCGCCTTCTTCATTTTCCTTTTCAAATTTTTACTCAAATTCATGATCAAAGAACAACTTTAATGATATGGTAATTGAATTGGGTGTTTGGATTGGGATTGTCAAATTATAACGTTTTGGTCGTGCTTGTTGGAATGGATTAGATAGGATCACTAATGTTGTGTTTGGTTAGGGGATTTGGGGAGGGATTTGGAAAGGGAAAGGGAAAAGGTGTGTGAAACTATGTGAAATATAGGCATGATTTATTCACATTTCACCTACCTTTTCCATTTCCCTTTCCAAATCCCTTCCCAAATTCCCCCAACCAAACACAGCATAAGGGACATGTAAAGCACTCGATATGGATTTCATCTCCCAAACCCTTCTAATCTTGTGTTTGCTTGGCTGAATCGCTAGTCTAGATCAAACAATCTTTCATTATGAGAGACTATTCAATTCCATTCTTGAGACAATTAGTCTCCCTCCTGATTATCTTTTCTCCATGGTAAAAAATAAAATTTCAAAACTGATTACAGTTTTATTTACTTTAATTAACCAAACAATTCTATTGTGTATAATCTTAAATTCTTATCTAACAATCCCATAGTATTAAAATAAAAATATGCGAAACTTGTATTACTTATTCTCCTGTGCCCTAATCCTATATCTGAAACAAACATGCCTTTAGAATTACAGGAGCTAGAAAGAAGATAAGATAAATGACGACATCCATTGGGTTGGGCTAATCAATACTGGTCAACATAAAATTTAAGGGGAACTTACTGATAACTCCCATGTACCAAGTTCAAGACCCAGCTAATCCTCAAACAAAACACTTGCACCAATTAGTCCAATACATTTTTAATTGTTACCAAAAACTCCTTCTTTTTTTTTTTTTAATTTACAGACACTGTTCACATCTTACTACCGTCGGACTTTCGTCAAACGGTCGCCTGAGACTCGTCGGAATGTTCAACATCGTTGGGAAGTCGCCGGAGTATCACCGGGAAGTCGCTGGAGTTTCGCCGGAAGTTCACCGGAGTGTTAAGAACGTTAATGGAAGTCGCCGGAATGTTCAGAATGTTCACTGGACGTTAAGAACATCACTGGAGACTCACCGGAATGTCTAGAATATTGCCGGAAAAAAAAAAAGAATAAATGGATAAATTATAACAAAAAAAACATAGCAAAATGTGCTAAATATTGATAAACTAAAAGAAAAAAAAATGAAACGACAAAAAACAACAACAATGGGGAAAACATATGTTATTTTTCAATTTTTGTAAGGTTCAAGCAAATAATCTCTAAATAGTGATCAAACTGAAAAGTAAGTTTTGAAACTGTAAAATGTTACAATTTCAAAACAAAAATCTATTAAGCATTTATCCTTATTAATCAAACTGAAAAACATGTTATGAAACTGTAAAATTTTATAGTTTTATACCATGATTCATTCCAGCACCAAAAAAATTTGAAACTGCAAAATTTTACAGTTTTAAACCATGATTCATTCCAGCACCAAAAAAAATTTGAAACTTCAAAATTTTACAGTTTTCACCGCCTGTAACTAAAACTCGAAAACTACTTGTTCAGAATTTGAAAATTTTCTCCATTAGAACAGAAAAACAGAAGTGTATAGCAGAGAAAAAAAAAAAAAGAGATCGAAGGAGAAAAGCGGATGTAGAGAGAGGATTGTACTCCGGCAACTATTTTTTGTTTAGATCTAGCCAAATCTGATGTAGATCTACTCAGATCTGATGTAGATCTGAGTAGATCTACATCAGATCTAAGTAGATCCACTCATATTCTTCGTCGGAAATATATCATCTTCGCCGTCGGTGAGAGTGAAGTCACGAGTTGATTTCGATGGTTGGTGGTTATCGGTGAACCCCGATCAATGGAGAAAGACATGATCACCGGTCGTCGTCCATGACAAAGACGATGAGAGAAAAATGCAGAAAAAAAGAGAGATAGGAAAACGTAAAGAGGGAGGCAAAAAGCAGAGAGAGAGGAAAGAAGGACTTTTGGGTCTACTCAAAAAGTTATAGGATTAAATGGTGTCCACATGTTCCACATGGGACCTATGGGTAATTTCCCCAAAATTTAATGAGGGGAAGCAATCCAAACCCAAGTTAGACATGACACAATCCTAATAATTATAGGAATTTATTTTATTTTATTTTATTTGTTGCATCCCTATTGCTTCCATTCCGCATCCCAAGCTCTTATGGCATAGCATATGTTTGGGATAATAGTGTGGGCTAAAATAATCTTATAAGATAAAATTGGCTACTTTAGTCAAATGGGACAAAATGTCACATTCAATCCATAATAATTGCATTTTTTTCTCACAAAAATCAAAAAAGTCAAAAAACTTATCCCCAACGACGCTTTTTAGCCCCAAGCTAAAATAGTCAAAAAGCCAAAAAGTTAACCCATATGCCAAATGAAGGCTATGGTATTCTTAACATCTGTTCCTATACACAACATTTAAAAAAATTAGTTTATAATTTGAATCACAGTTTTGTTCAGTAGAGTTGACATGATATTTCTCAGGATGCCCAATTAAATTGAGTAAGAAAATGAGATCAAACAAATTGTCCAACGGTTGGATTATCATTGTCCTCAGAACCACTTTTGGGCAGTTGTTAAGAGCACGATGACTAGTCATAAATGTTTTTTTTTTTTTTTTTTTAATCGGTGTCCATGGCCAATTTGTGGGCACATCAACAAAATGCCTTATTCCTTCCTCTTTTTTTTTCCTTTTTTTTTTTCTTTTTTTTTTCTTTTTGTGTGTGTGTGTGTGCGCCTTTTTTTTTTTTTTTTTTAATGAAAGTGGTGCAACGTTCAAACAAAATTTTCATAACATAAGAATCTTATGTACAATGATACGTCAATGGCCTTTTTTTCAATTATGAGTCTCAATAAGGAGTATTTTATTTTGAAATGATGGAATTACAATTAATTATGTGATTTTGTGTAAAAATTGTATGCATGTATTTTGTTTTAAAAAATTGTCTATGTGATACTCTAGGCCAATCACAATGCATACTAAGGTTGTGCTTTAATCATGAATTTGAGAAATAATTTGAAAAGAGAAAAACAAAGTATGTGAGAAATGTGAATAAAATATATTAGTTAATTTTTTTTCTCCATTTTCTTTGCTTTTTTCTTTTCCTTTTCTTTTCAAAATTTATGACTCAAACACAATATAAGTGGTTCATTCCTCTATTGTCTCCTAGCTACATAACAAATGTAAGTCAACATATTACATCTAGTAAAATTTTCAACTATATGATTAGTTTGAAATCTCACGTAATGTAAGAGTCTCAATACTTGTGAATGGCTCCCCTTGTTCTGAATTTTGTCCCTCTAAAGGTCTAAGGCAAGGGGATCCTCTATCACATTTTCTCTTTAATATGGTAGATGAAGGATTAAATCTGTTATTAACAACAGTTGAGGATTTAGGCTTGATAAAAGGGGTAACAATTGGATCACATGTGTCATGACCCGAACCTGCCCCATGGATTAAGGTTATAATCAGCCAGTAATCAAGGGATTACCTACGGCTTCAAACCAAATAAACATATATTATCAGAGTTAAGCGG